>RXOD01004066.1:0-29920 GCA_005223375.1 Amoebophrya sp. AT5.2
GCTGCTGCTGCTGCTGCATCAAACCTCCCGAATTCACCGGTAGTTGCTGCGGCACCGGTTGCGGGCCTTGGGCTGTCTGCATTTGCGGAATTGCGGGAGCAGTTACGGAGGATGAACTCGTCAGCACGCTGCTATTTTGTATCATCGACGCATTGGTCGTGCCCGATGTCGTCGTGTTGTGCTGCTCCGCTCCTGGTGCGTTATTAGTGTTAATTGACGTGGATGCAGGTGCAGCTGCGGGCAACACCGCGTTGAAGCTATTCGTTTGTCCGCCCGCACTGGCCGTTCGTTGGCCGCTGAAGTGATTGCCCCCAAAGGCCGGCTGCATCTGGAGCAAAGAGAGCATGTTGGTTTTCCCGCCTCCCACGTTAGCAGCAGCTTGTGGAGCTGCGAGAGGCGGCTGCGGCGGTGCAACCTGTTGTCCTGAAAAGCCCTGCTGCATTGGAAATCCCTGGTGCGTTGGGGCTCCTTGAGGTGCAAGCCCGAAGCTCGGCTGTGCACCGTACTGTGCTCCTCCTTGCGGCGCACACCCACTCATCTGTGGCTGCATGAAACCCACATTTCCGCCAGACTGTCCTTGTTGCGCAGCAAGTGGAGCAGGTAAAAAACCTCCTCCGGCGACTGGCTGTTGCGGAAGCCCATTAATGCCGGACATCACCTGCTGTTGCTGGGGGGCGTTGGCAGAAGCCGCAGGGAACCCATTGACGAAGCCACTTGTGACTGGATGCTGCGGCTGCTGCAGCGGCAACAGATGGCTCTGCTGCTGGTGCACCGTTCCGCTCGTTAAGGTACTGGGGCCCTGCAGCATCTGCTGCTGCTGCTGCTGCTGCTCCACTACTGGCTGGTTCATCGTGTGCGACGTCGTCTCCAGTGCTGGCGCGTCTGCACCCATTCTTGGGGGTCCCTGATTCGCTGCCTGCTGCGCCGAATTCAAATTCTGCTCCGGAATACCGCTTTGGCCGAAGGGAGTCGCCGGCGCGGCCCCTGGTACTGCGACCACTTTATCCTGCTCCTGCTGTTGCTGCGGCTGTGCCTCAGGCTGAGAGTCCGGCAAAACTGCATCCCAGAAATTCTTCTTGTTCCCCTTCGTCCCCTCAGCCTCGTTTGAGTTCGAGTTCTGCTCGCGTTCTTGAGCGTCGGGCTCCCCAGCACCCCCGGCTGCCTCCATCCCGACATCAGCCTCTTTTTCTTCGCCAGCAGCGTTCGACGACAACGCGTTCCCGCTTCCCTGTCCCTCCTCCAGCGGGCTGCCCTGCTGCGACTTGTAGTCATGCGCCGCCCAGAAAGCCGCCTCGGCCTCCTTCGCCTCTTCTTCATAACTCATCGGCCTCCTGCTCTTCGGCGCGGCCGCATTGTTCGGCTGCTTCTGGTTCTGGCGGCTTGAGGACGAGGTCCCCGCCAACTGATGTATCGCCTCTTCGCGAGTGAGGCCGTTGGACATTAACATTCGGATAAAGCCCTCTTCATTTTCTTTTGCGTGCGTGCCATCAGGAACCGGCTCCACTTTAGTCGGAGCAGAAACAATAACGTCGATGTCATCCCCCATTTGGAAGATCTGCGTGGCGCCCTGGTCTTGCGACCGCCGCTGCAGTCCACGGTCCTCGTACGGGTCGCGCCCACCGCACACTTGGGAGGCCATTGAAACATCTTCTTGCTCTGAAGATTGCGACATTTTCTATGTACTTACTTATGCCAAAAAAATGACCTTTGCAGCGTCTGTTATATGTACAGAGGAATCAGCTTCTGTTCACCCGCTATTACGTGTTGAGCACTTCATCTTTCCCTTCTGCTCTGCGCTAGAGAATGTCGGGCACCAAAGCAGCCGGTGCATTTTTAGGTGCTTGTGGTTCGAAGCATCAACGAGAAGAATAGCACGAGCGCCCGCACCCGGCAATCGTATCTGGTTTTACGGAATTGGTCTAAACCCAGAGTCGCGGGCACGCGATCGGCACGCCGAACCGATACTCTGTCCTCCGAGCCCGACGATGCTCCAAACGAACAATAAAAGAGAACGTTTTTGTCTCGTCTTGAGAAAGGATGTCACAATTTCTCCCAAGGCTTTCTGCGCAGAGGCAGAGCACGTCTTTCTTCTGGTGGTGAAAACACGACAAACGCGAACCGTGAACACCACCAAGTTCGTTGTCAGGCGGCTACGCTCTCATGCGAGACGTCCTGCAATCACGACAACACATTCGTGCGACGTTGTTCTGTTGAGTATCAGCATTTTCTGAGCGAGAATTCATAGCTTTACATGGCAAGAAAACATGCATTCAGCAACTGTTGCTTCACCTGCGTCAAAGCTTCCGCATTTCCATGACATACAGGCTAAATCCGAACACTGCGATTGGGTAGAGCGCTAGAACCGCCAGTGAGTAAATGTAATTCCGCTCGAACCACGAATGCAGCAGGGAGAGCAGTAATGGAAACACGGCTGAGTGCACTACCATGATGCTCTTTGCGATCGAAGAGATGTTTCCGTTGTGCAGGCGCCCAAACGCGTTTGCGTATGCCGCTCCTTGGATCAAAAACGTGAGGCCGGCCGTCATGCCCACAACTATCCCAATCAAACAAAGCGGCAGGAGAAACGCATTAACGGGCGCGGTTTCCTCCCCGCCAGTCTCGGCAGTTGCGTAGTCCCCGGGCAGTGTTCCTGCTGCAACCGTATCCGCTGCACCCAGTTGCGCGGCTGCCGCGTTATGTTGCAAAATTGCATCCGCGGGAACGTGGTGGTGCTCCTCCGTGCTCGTAGTTCTTCTTCTGGCCACGTCGTGCCCTTCCAACCGCCCCACCAGCTGCGCGAAGTAACCTTTTAACAACACCGTCAGCGAAAAGTACGCCAGAACCATAAGAAAGTTGTGCTGCGCGCACCTCTTCAGTATCTGTTCCTTGATGTTTTTTGCGGCGCAGAACGACGTGACCCCCGCGGACAGCGACATAGCCCCGTAGAAGCAGCTCAGCATGGTGCCCCGGAAGGGAAACAAAATGCTGTCCATGTGTATGAGCAGCGCCGCGAGGCAACCGCCAGAAACGCCGTTCGTCGTGGCGAAAACCCAGAACTCGTAGGTGCGAACCGCCTGCCGAAGCGTGAAGTTCCTTTCTGACTCGACGCCAAGACGAGGTGGGTATGGGTTCTTCTTCTCGTTGTGGTGATGGCTTTTTGCGCTTTTTCTGAACGGCCCCGCAGATACTTCCATGGAGAGGTAAGTGGACTTTGAAAGCCCAGCGCGTCTCCGGTACCACTTGGATAGCGCACCGCCTGCGGTGTTTTCACCTTGTTCCCGAACGCTTGAATCTTCTGACGACGTGTTCGACGACTCATCAGACGCGTCTACTTCTGTTGAAGATCCCTCGTCGTGAGCACGTCCGGTGGCCTCGTGTTTTACGTCTACGCCAGGGAGAGCGTCAATTCTTCCCACTGCGATAGAAGCGCCAGACGTGTCGTGCTTTCCGTCTTTCACTCCTTCCTTGCTGCTTGCACTCGTCCCCCCTGCGCCGTGTTGCTTGCCCTCGGTCGACGTGGGGCGCAACTTCTCGACGAGCATCTTGCTAACTCTCAGGTCTGCGACCTTGGCCGACGCAGTGTCTTTCAATTCCTTCATCTTGGAGAGCTGCTCTTTCCACCGGTTGTTCCTGCTGTAGGAGGCGGCGGACGACGGCGTCGACAGTTCGGGGTGGTAGTCTTCGAGAAAAAGCTGCTTCTCGCCTCCTGCAGCAGCATGATTTCTATTTCGCTGGGAAACATGTTGATTATAGATCTTGGCTCGGCTCTTCAGCGCCGTCTTGTTCTTCTTGATGTGCTCGACGAAAGTCTTCATCTTGCTCGTGAGGTTTCTCGACGACGCAGGCACTGGTGCAGGGCGGTTCTCGTCCGCGACTGCGTGGAGATGCGAGGACTCTTTGTCCGGTTCGTCCGCGTCGGGCACCCCCTCGATGCTCAAGATTTCTCCGAGAGAAGCCTTCTCTTCAAGTGCGCCAGCATCTGCCCGGCCGTCAACCGCCGCGCATGCGTATCCGGGCGTTTTTCGCCAGCTCGGTAGCGGGCCCCGGTTGCTCTGGAAAGCGGTTTTCAGCCGGCTCGAGGCCACCCCCAGTGCGGCGGTTGTCTTCGATGCCAGCCCTGCAATCTTGGACGAACCGGAAGAGGCAGCCGCGTGCCCACGAGGAACTGTGCTTGTTTGATCAAGCTTCCCCGCAGTCCAGTCCGCAGCGGCGAAGTCGCTCTCCTCAAGTGGAGAGACGGGGTAGAGGACACCACCCTCCTTCTCGTCCACGCAGTGGTCGCGCTCGTCTTCGAAAAGAAGCTTGGAACCGCCGCGGCTACTCCCCACTACTTGCGGCGCCGCAAACATGGCCGTGATGTTCGGGTCGGCAGCGATAGAATATTCGGACCCCTGCTGATTTTGCTGTTGTTCGACAGTCTGCTGCGGTTCGTGGGCTGCAGCCGCCTCCCCCAACCGTGCTCCTTCCCGTGAATCAACAAATTCGTGCACGTGAATACTTATTTCGTTTTCCCTAACCAAACCGTCATCAGTTGCAGCGCGGGCCGGGCGGTCTTCCTCCGCGTTGCCATTCCGTCCCGGCACCTCAGCCTGAGGCGCTGCCACCACCTCAGCCTCCGCCTCGGCCTCCGGCGCAGCCTTACTAGCGTGATGCAAGTTGTACTCCTCTTCCTCGTCGTCTTCGGCGAGGATGGATTGTAGAAACGACTGCTGAAACCGGCTTCCCGAACGTGGGCCAGCAGTCGACACCGCTTTCTGCTGCCGCTCGTTGCTTCGTTGCGCTCTCTTCTTCTTCCGCTTCCTTTTCCTCGTCCCAGCTTTCTGCTCGCCCCCACCTTGCATAATTCTCATTTCCTGGTGCTCTACTGCGTCCTCCAGCTCCAACGCTACCCTCATCCCACCACCCCTTGCCCTTGACGGCCCCACGACCGGGGCACGTCCACCCACCACGAAAGAGCCCCTGCCGTCCGGCAGTACTCCGTAGTTCTCTGGTCGGTCTGGCAGGAAGAGCCACACGAGCGGCAGCAGCACGAACACCTCTAGCCTCCCCAGGATCGCGTAGCTCGCGCGCCAGTCCCCGCCAAACGTGACCGCGGTCAGGTGGTACACGACCGACGCAGCGCCCCCGGTGATCGCCAGCGACACGCACGGCTGCACGATGCGCATGACCGCACCCCTTTGTTCGATGAACCACTGGTTGATCGCGTTCATGCTCACGAGAAACAGGCCGCCCTGACCGAGAAGCCGCAGCAAGTACAGCCAGAGGCACGCGTCGACCACCGTGACCGTGAAAACCGAGTATAACACGCAGCTGACGCCCAGGAAGAAGGTGAAGAGCATGGCCATCCTCCGCGGCCCGTAGTGGTCGATGGCGCGGCCGAGCGCGGGGAGCGTGGCGGCGGAGCTGAGGGTGGCGACCGAGTACAGAAAGGACACAGTCGTGCGGTCGACGTCGAGGTCGCCGACCACATACGAAATCGTGGTGCCGACGCATCCTGCCTGCCCGGGTGTAGAGAAGATGGCGGCGAGAGTCGCGATGAAAACAACGAAATACCCGTACGAATCAGGGAACTGCTGGATCAACAGGACGTGAAGCATCGACGCTGCTCTCCATCGGCCTACTTCAATTTCCAAAATCAGCGTTTGCTTTCAACGACGAGAGGCCCCTTGATGGGAAAGCGTAAGCGATTTCGCTTTCGAATCTACTAAAACTTCTGTACCTATTTTCGCTCTCTGGCTCTCCGTCGTCTTCATTGCCTCCCGACGCACAGGAGCTCGGGGTACCAAAATTAAAATTGGTCCAGCATGCATCGGAGCAACATCAACGTCAAGATATTCGCGCGGTGTGCGCCACGCTCTTAGCGGGAGCGGCAACCGAAGAATCAATTCGGTTGGAAGCGGCACTTTCCGCGACGCGTGGACTAGTACTTCCAACGAAAAGTAGTCCAGTTCGCATGAAATGGTCGTATTCACAAAGTGCGGAAGACGTAGGTGCATTTTTTTCCAGTGGTCACCGGTGTGAGCCGAATGCTGTACACAACGCGCAATTTTTTCTTCCCTGCGCGCAACTACCAAGCACCCTTAGCTGAAGATGAAGATGATGAATCCTGGACGCAGACGCTTCGCCGTCGCAGTCGTTTCTCTCGTAGTCTGATTCTGATCGTAGTTGATTTCGCTTTTTCGCTCCTTCTGGACCTAAAAATTACTTGATTACAGTAGGCCACAATCGAAAAACCTGAGTTCTGCTTTTGTTTTTGGAGTAGGAAAAGTTCCCAGATCGATGCGCCCTATGCGCTCGGTGCCAGTTTATTTATGTTAGTTTTAGTTTTCCACCAACTCTGCGCTAGCGCGCAAGCTAGAATATAGTCGAATCAATCTTTCTTCCGCACCCGCGCTGGTACAGTACCACCCAGGCAGCTAAACATGGTAAAATTTTGACGCAGATCTCCCCAAAACGCGGCTCTAGAAGGTCTGATCGGCGTTCAGTCGGAGCTTGGTGTACGTGAGTATGCGCTGGTCCAGCTCATCGTCTTGCCCCATTGTCGGCCACTTCACGCTTTTCAGGTAGAGCCGCTTGTGTTCCTTCGGTTGCCGGTCCAGCCAGCGCTTTCGTACCCCGTCGTCGGACCCTATGAAGGCCGTGCGCATCGCCGCGCGGAACTGCTCTACCTTTCGCTGCTCCTTCAGTGCGGCCGTGGAGCTGGAGGCGGCAGCAGATGTCTGAGACAGGCCAGCGGACGGAACCTCGGGCTGTTTAAACCCAAAGTTCTCCTCCCGACGCCTGCTGATCGCCCTGTTTGCCGCTTCGATTCCTGGTTGACGCGGTTGCTGATTCCCGGTGTTGTGCCCGACGCTCGTATCCGGAATCCTGTTTTGCATTTGCGCCCTGAACTGCCCCGGGACGAAGTTGCTGTGTGTCCTCGGGCCGGGATTTCCCAGCTGCGGCGCCTTGTGCAGCTGCTGCGGGGCCCGGCTACTCGTACTACTTGCGGCTGCGCCTCCCCGCAGGCCGAACGGGTCCGCGATGAAGGTTGAAGCTGCAGGACCTGCAGCTGCGGTGGCCGGGGTCAATTTCTTCGACCTCAGATTCGCCGTGAAGTCCTCCCGCGCCGGCAACGAAATCATCTCCATCCGTTTCGCCGTGTTGCGGGACGCCGCTGTCTTCATCGCGGTGCGGAACGAGTACTGGGCATACGGGCCGCAGCCGATGCGGTTCTGCGCGCAGACCTGGATCTTCACCTCATCCTCGCAAAAGATGTGCGCCAGCTTTCCCATCTCGGACTCCTGCATCTTGAAGAAGTTCTGTTCCTCGATCTTGATAAACCGCTTCTCGTCCTCGTCGTAGTCCCCCTCCAACACCGAGAGGGTGAGGAACTTCCCATACCGAGGGTCGAACACCTGGAGGTGGTACTTCTCGATGGGGCACTCCGTGTCGAACTTCGGAGCCGTCCACGTGATCTTGAACACACGTTTGCCCCTGGTGTCGTCGAGGCAGGCGGCCCGGATGCCGCGAATCATGTCGGGCGCGTCATGCGACTTGCGCCCGATCTCGTCCTCGGCGACGGTTTTGGCACGCTTCACCTTCTCCACGACCTGCGAAAAAAGCTCCTTGTGCTTCCCGCTCGTACCGACAAGCTTGTCGGGATGGAATTTCTGTGGATTCATTTTTTGTGGAGGCAATTATGCATGATCATTTTCATTGACCCGCTCGCGGTTCGGTTTGTTTCTATCGGCTAGCACTACTTCCAAACGTGTAAGCTCCCAACTCAACTCCATGTCCACGTCCAGGCCCCTCATTTCCATACACCAGTCTGGGATACCTTCATCAGCAATCTCCACTTTGCGTTCACGTCGCTGAGCTCTGCTGTTCGAAAGCTTATCCCCAGCAAGTCGTACGCCCATGTCCCGAGTTCGCGTATTTTCATGATGCTGCCCGCCTCTTTTATGAGTTCCAGCTCCTTCGTCGATGGCGGTGGTTCCTTGTTCATCAAGGGTCGTGCTGCAGGAACTCCTACTCCTCCAGCACGCTGCGCCGCCTGGAACGCCGGAACAGCGGTCGGCTGCGCTCTGGACGTGTGCATTGTGAGTGGGCCCCCAGGCCGTTATCTTGATGTCCGCTGCCGGCCTAAGCGAAGGAATACATCCGCGGATCGTCGTGATCTTCCATCGATCATATCATCCCATGAGCAATAAGAAACAAACTCAATCGATATCGAGTACTTATAGTATGAGAGAGAGAGAGACTCCAAACCCAAACGGAAACCTCCGAAACGCCAGCTACATAATACAGCGCCTATTGATGAATGGGAACAAGCGCGATAAAGTAAAGTAATGCTCGGCACGGTGCACGGTGTGAACTGAAAGGGATGGGCTACAAGACTCGCCACCGCATGCAAGTGGGTAAAACTAGTACTAGACGCGGTATGCATACTGATTTGCACAAGGCTGTGTTTTGATCCGAGTTCCTCACGGCGACGGCTGGATGATGTTGAAGTCCGATCAAAACATGGCGCACTGTCAAGTAGTGAAAAGACCGAAAACAGAAGCACGCTTCACGATTGCCGTTTGATGTTTCACGAGAGGATCGCAGTCATTCGCAAGGAAGTTCTTCCTGCGCTGTGCTGCTTACGGAGGTCTGGTGTAACAAGACCTGGTTTTGTATCTATTCGCGCTTCATACATATTAATTTATACTTACAACATCTCGTCAAGCCGAGGTTTCTGGAAAGCTTTTTTTTCAGTCAGCTGCCAGCTCAGCTCAGCTCAGCTGCTCGCGTGGTAGTCTGCGCATTTCGGTAGAGACTGGTTTGTGCAGGGCGTCGATCTGACGCTCGCGCCTGCAATGTCCCTGCACTTCTGAAGCTGGCCCTGCGCGTTGCAGATCTCTGTTCCGGAATCATCCACGCAACAGAAAGCCGTCGCCCCTCGTCTACTTCTGTGACTGTAATTCTGATGTCCTTGTTGACCTACGATTAGTCCTCGCTGGCCCTGGGCTTCCCCGACTCCCGGCATTGTTCCGAGTCGTTTCGACACGGGAGGCGGCGTTAAAAAATTTGCGGCGAAGAGCTCTGCGTAGTTCTGCGAAAGCACTTCAGAAAGAAAGCCCATCTTGTGGTCTTTTTCGTCTTTGCAACGAGATCAATAGCGTAGGCCGTGTGGAAGTAGACAGACGGTACGAGATTCATCAATCCTGATCATGTGTAGTTGTAGATATAGAGACCGATGATCAGAGGAAGCAAAGGTAAAGATGCGCCGCCAGACCGAGACCGATTTTTAGTTTTACCTACATAAATTGAAGGCGTCGACGAATGTCGAATCAAGAAGGCTGTCGCTCTCCCATCAACTCCCTCGTCGATCTTCAAAGAAACTCCACCGACGTAATCGCGCTCTTTCCGCAGCAATTCGTCGATGAAAGCTCGACCCGAAACTCGTGCTTCTCATCCTCGAAAGTGTCCACACCGCCAACCCCCTGCAGGAACGTCAGTACTCCCACGATGCGCATGCACCAGCGCGTGTCCTCAAAAACCGGCTCTCGCAGCTCCTGCTCTTCTTGGCCCGTTTCCTCGATGTTCTTCAACTTGAATTGAAGATCGCACCCGCCGCCACTGTCGCATTCTTCCCAGCGTGGCCGCAAGTCCTTTTCCAACTCCTCCTGATCGTCGCCAAAGTAATCTTCGGCGAGCAGATCCTCGCGGCTCGCACACCCGTCCTCACTTGCACTTCTCCCCTCGTCGTCTTCGTCCACGACGGTGAGTAGATTTGGCAGCAGCTTCACTTCTTTCACTAGCGCGCGTTGCTCTCCGAACGTCGGCGACGGTTGCGGACTCGGCGGCAGCTTTTCAAAGAAGCAAACCCAGGCCGGATTCGCTTTTGCCGGGATCGTTCTCGCAGTGGTCAGACTCCCACGACCAGCGCAGCCCCTGTGTATGTCCCGCACAACCCATTCCGCGACGACAGGGCCACCTTTTTTGCGGAAGAGCCGCGCTTCGACCCCCTCCACGGGCGGAATGCACTGGCCCAGAGTGAGCGTAAGCGTGACGCTGACTGCCTGCCAGTTCAGTAACTGCACGTCGGCGAAGGGATCTGCTTGCACTTCCTCTTGATCAAGTTTGAAAATGTCGCGCTCGCGTGGCGAAGATTCACCAGATCCTGTCGTCGTGAACAATATTTCGGCTTCGTCCCCCTCCTGCTCCTCCTTGTCTACCACCTGCTCGTCATGATGCTCGACGTCGACATCTTCCACGGATGCAGACGCGAAATTACCCTGCTGGCTCTCGCTCAAGTCTGCCAAATCCTGCACTCGAGACAGGAGGTCGTCCAGTTTGATGCTCAACGATCGCCGCGAAGCGAACTGCTTTTTCGGAGAATCGCTATCGCGTTCGCGTTCGCAGCTCGGCTCACTAGTATTTTTCAACACCTCGTCTTCCTCTTTTGTTTCGCTACAACGCGCTCCGACAACGCGCTTGTTGGAGGGCCGCGAGACACGAGCGACGCCTCCACACGATGAGCGCGCCACGCCCTGCTGCAGCAGATGCAGGCTGGTAGTCGTTGACGAAGCAGGGGCGAGCTCCTTCACCACAATGCTGCGGGAAACTACCGTCGGCCCCTTCGGCGGCGCGAAGTCGCCAAACGCGAGGAAACCCATCAGCAGCTGCCGCAGGGTCAGTAGGTCGTTCGCGGCGGAGGACTGGTGCGCACTTGTTCTTGTTCTACCTCCGGTTATGTAAAAATCGTCCTCATCGCTACTTTCACCTTGTTGTTCGGAATCTTCTGTAGCTCGTCTCGAGGTGAACGCGCCGGCGTCTCCTCCGCGTCCAGCACCGCGAAAGCATAGGCCGCTGACCGCGTCCAGCCATTGCTTCACGGCCTCGTGGCGCTCCTCGAGCGACGTCGCCAGTCGTTTCACACAGCACTGCAAACTACGTTGCCGCGCGACCCCCATCAACACCCAGGACGGCAAGAAAAGCCGGCGCGGGAACGGCAGCAGCAACCGCGAGGGCGGCAGGAAGGGGTGCAGAGCACTGAAGTCTTCGATCTGAAGGCGGAGGCGACGGAAGGCCGAAAACCGACGCCAGCGCCTCTCGAGCGTGTAGTTTCGCCAGGAAAGGACGACCTCGTACTCAACGACGCCGTCGGACCCGCACTGGTGCCCCACGATTTCCGCTGACAGTGGCATTGTACGAGGTTCCGGCTATGGCCAGCGGTGGCGCTGGCGGTGCGCGGCCCTATCTAGCAGAAGCAGTGAGTAGTACTTCTATAATATGCTGCCATAAAGGTAAATGAGTGCGGGCGCGGCGGGCGCGAGTTTTCGCTCTTTCATCGTAGCGAAAACTGCTGATAAAACATAATGCGAGCGGAAAGACATTGACATACACACAAAAGCGAGCGGGGAGTGGAAGTCAATGTCTAACTCTATCGAGTAGCGGTAGCAGCATAAGTAGAGCGCGGGGAACACAGCAAATGAATCCAAATGGTAAAAATCGTCGTCCGTATTGTATGTCAGCGGGAGGGATAGCGGGCTCCGAACCTCGCGTACTTTACGCTAATGGCTTACAGTATCTATACTATAGTGATGCCTATTTCAAATTCAAGCGTTAGCGCAGTGGGGGAGGCGGAGAAAAAGGAATCACAACTACGTTCGTATCTTTTCTTACTGTGTACTTACGGCCTGCTCGTAGGCATTTGGAAAGAGGATCAAGATCAATCAGCAGCGCCACGCAATCAGGTTCAAACACAAACCGATGCACGAGCAGGAGCATGCTGACACAGTCGGGCACAGGAACAGGAGAATGCTGACTTACTAAACATGTACTTACACAGCACCAGGAGTACATCGCGGCACGGCAAGAAAAAACATCGATCTGCAGCGAAGAGGACTGCGCGCGACAGAGATGAGTCAAGGCTTGACTTCAGACCTCACGGCGAACACTATGTTATAGGCCCATGGTGTTGCATTTGCAGAAGCAGTAGCAGAACGAGCGCTCTGCGACGTCTAGTTAAGTTTGTTGAGGACCGTCGAGACCGTAACTGTATATATACAGCTAATAGAAATAGGGCGCTCGGTCAAATTAATTTCCACCTGACGAAATCCGGCTGTCACATGTGCCTGAAAAACTCGTGTCTCATTTGGCGCTGGGCTTTTCCCGATCGTCGCTCGGGGAGCAGAGGTACTGAATCTGAACTAGATAGTGAAGCAGATAAATGGTGATACGGCACATACTAGACATCCTAGTAGTGTCTACCGCTAGCTAACGCTAAACACTAAACATCGCTGCCAAAAAGGAAGAGCGCTGCATTTTTCATTTCTTTTTGTTCACCGACAACATTAGCATGTCACTCCTCTTTTTCGTCGCCTTTCGTTGCTTTCTCCCCCTCGCCGGCCTCTTCTTCTGCAGTCGTTTGCCCCTTGTTGACCGTTACCCCGGTCGCAGATGAGGCCTGCCCGTCTGCACGGTCTCGTGCCTCTGCCCCCCCCATCACTCCCGGCGAGAAAGCTGCCACAACCCCCATGAGCAGCAGCAGTAAGACGACACCGACGATCAGCCCCGTGTTCGAGTCCGCTTCTTTTTCGGGTTTCGGTTTCGCCGGCTCCACCTTCTGGTTCCGACCGGCGCGTTGTATATCGCTGCCCTGCGGCTCCGCGGCCGGCGGCTCCATAATCCACTGCTCGCTTGGATTGGCGGCGTTGTGGCCCAGGCTCATAATCCTTCGGTTCCTGTCCAGCTGGATCGTCGCGGGAGTCCGCCCTTGCTCCTTCGCGGCTGTGCCGTCTACATTGCGCTGCATGTCGCCAGTGACGCCTGTTTCCAGTTCGATGAATCGAAGGACGAGACAGCAGGTTGTACAGGTACTTACTACAACAGGAAAAGGCACACGTCGAACATACAGGAGGTGCAAGACTAAAGCATTTGTATGGTGCTACTTTAATTTTCCACTACTAGTTCCCACAACGGCTACGATACGCACGACTTGGTACTACCACTACCTGTGAGCCCGCTCGGTCCTAATTTGACGTGGTAGATCGTGTCATGCTGGTACCAGCCGGCACCTCCCCGTCCCTTCGGGAGCCACACGAAAAGCGCGTTGTCTATGTCCGGATTTTCTCCCTTCTTCCGGTCTGCATCCAGCACAGCTTTGAAAACGGATTCGTCGATTTCCTCCGCGGGCGTGCTGTCGGGCGGATTCGACCCTCCCTTTACGGTCACGTAGATTCCGCCAGCCTTCTTGTCCCCGTTTCTGTAGTAGACCCCGCCGGCATAGGTGTCCAGATGTTCTGGATTAGGTGGATCCCCTTGTAGCTGCAGAAGCGCAGCGGACGCGCCGAAAGCGGTTTCGCTTTGTGCAGCAGAGGCCGCGGCGCGGTGACCGTACAAATTCGAAGCGACCTTCGCGTTACGGGCCACCGCATGCGATGGCTGAAGAAACAGCTGGTGATCATTCACAAAAACCGCCGATGCCAACGCGCGGAACAAGGTCCTGCAAATGGACCACCGCTGCGGAGCGGAGGCTGTCATCTGGCCTGGTGAGGGTGCAGTGGCTGGCTTTATTACTGTCGATAGAGGGTTGTCTCAACGGCGCAAAAAGACTAGACCCAGAAGATAGTCATAGGAGCTCGTGCTGACGAAAACGTGCCAGGAAGAGGAAGCACAAGGGCAGAAACTTGATACATGACGATCAGATGCACGACGCTAGGTTTCCGGACTAGTTTGGCGGCAAGAAAGTGTTCCTGCAGATCATCAGCAACAAAGCGGGGAGCTAATTTATGCGGCTCGGTGTCGTGGTCGTCAAAAAAAAGTACTGCCCACGTTGTTGCACAAGCAGGGGAGGTCGAGGCTAAAAAATGAGAATGACGTTTTACTTTTAATCCTTCTTGGGGCAGTGACATTGACATGGGGGACCCCATTGGGGACCGTGTACCACGTGTTTAGGATAGATATAGAATTTATCACCAACCGACGACATATTCGGACGGAGTACCAATGGGTCATGATTGCTGGTTTGTACCCCGGAAATAGAAGGCGATCCCATGAGCTACCGGTACCCCCTAGACGCACTTCCATGAGCCACCCGTACCCGTACCCGCCTCCATTGAACTACAGTATTCATTGAAATCAATACACGATGAATGGGCGTCCGGATACAATGCGTCCGAACGAAAATACAACACGCGAGACGAACATCACCTGACCGCCAGGGCGGGAAACTGCAACATAGTCGTGTCTGCTGTGATCCATTGCTTTTGGTCGACTCTCTTCTATGAGGTCTCTTTGTGTCTTTCGTGCGCCTTGCGCGGCGAGATGAGATCGCAAAACCAGGTCTCGCCATATTCGAATCGCTGTGGCGAGTTTGACTTGGAGTGCAGCGCGTGCCAGCTCCAGCTGCCACTGCGAAAGATAGAACAAGCCATCCGTGGGAGCAACTCCTCGCTTCTGACCTGTTCCCTCGCAGTTCCGCCTCTAGTACAGCTGACATCACAGTCACCGAGACAGAGACAGATGGGAGGCATTATATCGGGCTCGGGCTGCCGCGGCACTGGCGGAACATCCGCTTCAAGAATCGGTCAAGCTTCACCTTTCCCCATCAAGAATAAAATGACTTATAGTATTCAGTCCTCTTTCTTCGCGGTCGGGGACAACTGCCGTTGCGGTCCGCCCCCCTTCTTTGGCGACGCTGCGGACGTACCGCTGTCTGCCGGGTGGTCGGTCATGAACGGCGCGACGTAGTTCGACTGAATGTGGTCCCAGAGGCCGAAAAAATCCTTCTTGCCCTTTTCGATGTCCGTGTTTTTGACGTAATACACCACTTTGTCACTGCAGCCGTGGGCTAGCACCACACACTGCTTCGCAAGTTCAATGACGGCGATGCCCACAGCGGCCTGCCCCCGGGTCTGCAGGAGCTTGTAGACCTGAATCGAGTGCGAGCCGAAAGGTCCAATGCTTGATCTTGATATTGTGGCTGTCTCATGCGATGAGGCAAAGCACGACTTCTTGATTGATGATGATGCGCAGAGCCACAGGTCTCGCCACCAGATCATCAACATCAAGCGATTGCGATAGAATTGAACCAGATAAGAAAGCAATGTGTACCTGCCAGATCATGACTCCGAGCACTGCGGTGTAGAAGAGCACGAGCATTTTGGAGACTTGGACGCAGGTGTCCGACCACCAGTCGCAGGTGTAATCCGACATCTTGTCCAGGACGAGAGATGCGACCGCGACGCACACGATGCCCGCAAACGCCGTGAGCGCCTTCTCCATCCTCCGTGCGTTCTCCTCTTGGAAGGCGACCCAGAGCGCATCCAGATCCTTGATCAGCGCTTCCTTGGAGCCCGCGATCTCATCGACGGCACCAAACGTCGCGGATTGGTCGTAGAACTGTGATTTCGTTTTGTGAGTAGAGCACTTGTGCATGTCGAAGTGGCTGTCATTCAGATTGATCCGAAGATGGCTGGTGATCCTGATCCATTCATTGCTACGTTGGTACCGCCGCAAAAATTTCATATTTATAAATGCACCTCTATTGATTTCTTGTAGGCGTTGGCGTGGTCTTTCTGCAGCTCGTCTTGCTCCTTGCCACTGCGGGCGGTAACTGCGCTCATGCTCTTGTCCATGGTTTTCTTGTACAGCTTCGCAGCCTCATCCTTGGACGCAAGGTTCTTGGCCTGAAATTTGATGAATGTGATTGTTTCAAAACAGCGTCCCTTGTGCTTGATGGTTGACTTCGGCAGGCCAAAAAAAAATATAAATAAATTTCTCTGTGAACTCCTCGTTCTGTCAACATCAAAATCAGCACAACAACAGGAACAGAGACCCATCACCAGCAGGTACCTTTCCTATAGCCTCCACCATGCTCATTTGGCTGACTTCCATCCCCTGAAACGCCCCCACCAACATTTCCACCACGTCCGCAAACGTGTCCGGCGACAAGTCCGTGCCGAACACTTTCTGGCAGCGGACGTCCGAGAACGTGCGGCGGCAGTGGAGGTCCACAAAACGCACAAAGTCCTCATCAATCTCCTTCAAATCTCCGTCCCACCGCCGCTTCTTGCTTTCCGACACTTTTAACCCGGGAGAAGGGTACAGCCACGGCTTGATCTCCTCGAAGAGCTCATAGAGCGTGTCGATCGCCTCGCGCTCCTTTACGTCGGGACCTTGTTTGTCAGGAGGTGGTGAAGAGTTAATGTTAGGCTTAGGAGCACGAAACGGCCCTACTAGCGTCGGAGAAGAACGCAACACACAGTGCAACGAATGAAGAATAGATGGAGAAGTAGCTGTATCTGTATCACAGGACTTCACTTTCTTGACTTTGATTTTCAGCTGCACAGCCACAGCCACAGAAAAATACAGTACTTAGTTTAGTAGTACCAAAGTGCTGATCTAGGTGCCACTGCATTTGCTTTTCGCAGAGGTCGACGCTCCATCTTTCGTTGCCGACCGGTCGTTTTCTCACTTCGTAGGCTTTGCACAAGCTGTCGTCCTCGAACGTTTCGTCATCGAAGCACGGCCAGTCGCGCACGACAAGTTCCAGATACTGAAACGGCTTCTTCTTCAGCTTTCCCGGGCCTCCGCTGGCCTGGCCCTGGCGGGAGGCCGCGACAGCCATCTCGCTGAAGTAGTGCATGTGCTCCACAGTGTCGGCGCCGATGCGACCCTGGATGTTGTACAGCTGCTTGGAAGAAAGAGCAGTCGTCAGCCCGAATATCGTCGCGGACTGCTGCTTCGTGGTTTGGCTGTACGTAGGTATGGGTGTGGGTACTTAGCTTAGTTTTCAAATAGTTTTCATCATGTAATGGAAATGCGCACAACATGGCAGAATCAGAAAGTAGTCATTTATTCTCCACCTACCTGTCGAACGCCCCTTGCGTGTCCATGATGAGGAGGCCTACGCGCACTTTTCTTTTTACGAACACCTCTTCGTCCTCGTTGCTGGAGACGTTCTCCGTTATTGTGACCGTTTTCAAGAACGGCTGCGGCCATACCCACATGCCCTCCGTGCACCGGCTGGCGCCGCCGCGCCATGAGAAGCCTCGCGGCGACTGCTTCGAAGCGCTCGCGGCGGCCGCGCCGCCCTCCCCCGGCCGCGGCGTAGTCCCGTCGCTCGCCTCGCTCAGCTTGCCTGATCAGTACCGTGCAACGATTACGAATCGCTCATAATCATGTCAAAACACGGGCGCAACAGTCGATTTATGAAACATCAAGATCAACCTTTCAAGCGACTATCAAACGCAAATCAATATCCATAGCTAAAAAAATTTCCTAAAAAAATTTCGACTGTAGACCTGCTGCTTTCATCCACTCTGGCACTGGGAATTCGACGTCTGGCACGTTTCTGTCGTCTGCTGGCGGTCCCATAGTTGCACCGTTCCCCTCGGCTCCTCCCTCTGACACCACTGACGAGAACGTTCGGCCGCTCTTCGCCAGTTCGGCCTGCTCGTACTCGAGGAAGCGGAGGAACAAGTCGAGCAAGAAGCTCTTCCCCGTTCGATACGCGCCCATCACGGACACGACGGAGATTTTCTCCGCCTTCGCGTCGCGGAGGTTCTGCGCGACTTTCTCCAGGTTGGCCCGGTTCACCCGCACCTCATTCGTGTGCAGGTCCACGTGCACGATCTGGAGCGGCTTCATCGTGGACTGGTAATGCGTCGTGGCCGGATTCAAAATCTGCTCTGCCGAAGTCAGCTCAACGTCGCCCATTTTGATGGGCGAAAAAGAAAGGAGGTGGCTGCGGTTCTTGCTTCTTCCTCGTTGTCCGATGGATTACTTCCGACGCTTCGCTACGTTTCGACCTACGCAGATCGTCGAGGGCTGCCCTTACGCTCGCGCAGCAGTCGAGTGGCGCAAGCGTAACGAAAACGATTGAGGCAGCACTTCCGCGTCAGCCATGGACCTCTTCAGGAGCGAAAGGAGCAGAAAACCCGCCGGTGGATATGAAAACTCTATTCTGCTTTATAGGTGATAATACAAGAACGTGCGGATACGTGATTCAATGGGGGAATCGCAGGAATGAGGTGTGGACTGTGGAGTGGGGCAGGGGCGGTACGAGTTATTATATAGACCAAATCAAAAATTTTTTCAATACGATACTTTTTACCTACGCATATTTTTTTGAATCAGAATCAATTTATAATCTACTACAAGTACTATATAAATTAGGTCCGAATTAAGCATTTAATTAATTAATTATTTAATTAATTAATTAATTAATTATTTAATTATTTATTTATTTAGTTAATTAATTAATTAATTAATTAATTAATTACGAGTGGTTGTATCGAAGCTTTTAAGTTTACTTAAGAACTCAGAGAATGACATTGTTGTGTGAAAAAAAAAGCGGAGGATGGGATGTGGAACCAGCCTTTTTTTCTTTCTTGTGCACAATAAATAATTAACTACAATATATATATATTATAATTTTCGGTTTAGTTTAGAATTGCCACGGACGAGTGAACCCTAAATAATCTTCAGTATGTGCAGAAAATAAAATAACAGTACTCGCTCCTCTCAAACGTTTCTACTTCGGCACTAAGCACTAAGCATAGACAGTTAATATTGCCAAAATAGTAGTTTGAGTGCAGCAGTACTTTCATCCAAGTGCACAAGCATACTGAATACTACCTCGGGTTCACAGTTCAACTATCGTAATTAATAACCAACTTATTACTTGTACAATATTTTTATGTAGTACGTACAATATTACTTGTAACCAACTTATATTTTTATGAGGGCTAAGTAAAACTTGTGTAGGAATATGGACTCAAATAAAGGCTCCTGCATGCATATTAGTTTTAGACCTAATTTCTTACCGAGTACAACAAATATATAGCTTGTTGGCTAGTATAAAAGGAAGTAAGTAAATCGAAAAGTCGTAACTAAAAATGATAGGAGGAGCAATTTTCAGAGAGTGTGTTCTTATTATCATTATGAATTACGAAGCAGCACCACCAATCCCTTTGGTCGATGAATGGGTCCAAAGTTTGATATAATTTAGACCAATTTCGCAAAAATGATTCAAAATTGGGTACTAGAATATTATGCCTGCCTGATACACCGATGTATACTACCTAGAACCTCTCCGTTCTCCGTCTTAAGGCCTGGTAGCAATCCACCAAAGCGTATTCGATTTGCTGTGACCATTTCCTCCAGCTCCATCGTAGACACTATCGCTGAGTTTCATTATGCTATGCCATGCCTCTTTCCACTGACCGAGAGTGGCTTGGGATGCATGTACAAGAATGCTCCATCCCTCGGCCTCGCAAGCTGAGAGTACATCACCTAAGTGTTAGACCCTATCTTTGTTTAAGCAGAATATTGACAGTGGTACCTGTATCAGCTGCACAAGAATCTGCGAAAACCGGTAACATCTCTTTTACCCACGGAATGTCGTCTCGCGCTCCAGAGGCAACTGTAATCGGCAATAACTATGTAATACAAGAGATAAGTGTACCTTTATAAAGGCAGGCAACATCGGTAGTTTATATACCTGAATACCATAGCTTTTCCATGGCTCATTTCCGAACCACGTCTGCTCCTGCGCCAACATGCTCCACAACATTCCTACGACTTTCGATTGGTACTCGGCTACAAAGCTATTAGGCATGCTACAGTACAATGGAGAGGGGGTCGCGACATAATCACTCACCGGGATACACTCGCTCAGAGTTGGTGACATTGTTTGACCTTACGTGCCAATAGCGCTGAGCGGAGCGCACCTCCGTCGCCAATAGCGTTCGTCCCATGGCATAAATTCTTTGACACGAGTCCACTTTCAATTTATCCGATGGATCGATAGATTCTGATATAAGAAGTAAGAAGTATAAAAAAGAGGTGCAGCTGCAAACAATGAAAGATTTACCTTCAAAAGCCTTGAGAGCTCCTAATCCGTACAGAGCAACAGCTTCATACGCCGCGATGGCTTCAGCCGAACTCTCTTGGTTTCTCCCGTTGGGGTAGGGTTCTCCAGCTAGTGTCACAATTCCACTGGCCCAACTCGAGCCTAGGTACCTGGTAAATCCTATTAAAATAATCTACATGCGATGCCACTTGTCATCACCAGTCTTTGTGCCGGTAAGTTGGGAAGAAGGGGTCGTCATGTGAAGGGTTCGCAATATCCTTGAAATTAACATCCAAAATCAGCAAGGTGTGGCTGGCTGCAAACCCTTTAGATATTTACTCACCCTAATCATAACCACTACCCTCTCGTGATAGCGACGGACCCAATCTGGATCAAGCTTGGCCAATACTGCAGCCGCGTAAATGTGATATCCATAGTGAAAATGATGATCTGAAATATTATAATCAAATATATTATGCCAACGTATACAAAGCCACAAAATAACTACCATTGTAGAATCCTGAAGAATATAGTATAAATTAAGAACAATAACGTAAATAATAATCTATCATTACCAGAGCCGTAGTTCTGACCCGCGTCCTCCAGCGCAGGACATTGAGGGAATTGATTGCGACAGCTGTTTGTCTCTCCATCGAAGTCACAACCACAGCCAACTAGACCTCCCCATGCATCATCAAACACTAGAGGAGCCTGGGCAGAGCCATTGAACCACACCTCTGAAGAGCTTCGAAGGTGGTCGAGAGCTTTATCGAAGAGCTTTGAGGCCTCGGGGTCATGCTTATTAGGGACATGCATTTCCAGCTGGTGCGCGATTATTAATACTCTTCCCAATCGAGCCAACATTTTGCCGCTGAAGTAAGTGTCTCCGGCACCCTTGCGATAATTAACAGGGAGTCTATACTTGAGATCTGACCGGACCGCATCTCGTAAATCGGACTCCATCTCTCGTCGAATGGGCGACTCGGCCTCGTAGTCGACCAGGTGGACGTCTTCAGACATGTCCCAGGAGCTTCCGGTTACTGGACAGATGATGCCGTGCAGGGTCGGCACGCACCCTTCACTCTTCACCTACACACATCATTTAGGACGACACTGATGCCCACTGTAGTAAGAGCACTCACCTCATTAGAAGATCCAACTTTACGGTGCAGTCGGTCCTGTATAACGATCATCGCTGTGTCAAAAGCAAGTAGTCGCATCGCCTACCTGGTGATGTGGCAGCGCGAACATCAAGAGCTCAGGTTCTGCCCTATCGCCCACATTAGTGCCATCTCCTCGGAGTTTCGGAGGGCCTTGAGGCGTGCTATCGTAATCAAACCCTACTCCACCTGCAGCGCGAGAACTAGCAAGATTATCATGCCTGCATGAAACATGAATCATCACAATCAGCTCACAAGTGGATGTAAACAGAATTCTACGTACCACTGCGAAAACGAAGTGGCTGCCCAATCAAAGTGCAAGTCAATCAACTCCTCCGGTTTTTGCTCGGACGGAAAAGTAAAACTCACATCCGCACGACCTAAAGCATTTCATATCAAATTAGGAAATGTCTAGTGAATACAGGTCGTCTGCTTTACCCGTGGGAAACACCTCTGAGTGGCGTCGCAGTAGATCTGAATACGCCGCTTTGTCCGAGGGTTCGTTCTGCAGACAATGCAAGCGGTTCTCTCCTGTAGTGCAATTATTGATAAGCGCCAGACGGACGACTGCCCCAGTAAGGTCGGCACCGACAGCTCTGAGTTCGAACTCTGCCTCTGCCGGGGGGGTGTCAGGCAGCACTCCCGGGGGGAGGGGCGGGAGGTCAGGGTCAGGCGCAGGCCTCTCCGACGTTGAACACTGGAATTGTATAGGACTCGACACGTACAAAACCCACGTGAAGTCACTCACATCGAAAGTCATTTGGATTTCTTTATGGACAGTAACGGGGTCGGAAAAGTTCCCTTTACCAGTGCCGCAGCTCAGAGAAGTCTTCTGGAAGCCATCGACGTCGTCCACAACGGCAGGGGTGGTCATGGAGCGGCGCCCCATCAGTCTCGGGAGAGTGTCCACATACTCCATAGTCACATAAGGGGCGCCTCTGACGATATGAGAGCGCATGCCCCCATTTCTGCGAGCCTTTTCGTTTCCTTCGGCAACATTCCACTCGAGGACCACGGAGAGACGAGCGGCAGAGTGATAGGGGACCACCTCTTGTTTGTGCAGTTCGTCCACGGCTCCGAGCGTAAGAGCATTTTCTGCTTCGGAAGTCATCATGACCTGTCTGTCGTTGGCCTGCACTACGGGACTATTCACTGTGGCAAATATTAAAACGATACGACTATCTTTTGGTCATCCAACCTTCCACTCCGGGAATGGAGCCACCCGTACCAAGCAAATAGGGAACTTGAAATACCTGATTAAACTTGCTCGTGGTAGTCTGACCTAGGAACAAATTTTCACACCAGCTATTGGTTGGCAATGGCCTTTTTTCGTTTTGCATTCTTTGAAATATCGGCCCAGGCTTGCTGGCATCCGAGCGTGCGATACCTCGAAACCCGACATCTCTAGGATCAGCAGTGGAGTATGGCCCCATATCCGAGCTCCAAGCAGTGTTCATTATGGAATCGGTAACATTTACATGAAATGCAAGGACACACAGACCCAAAACTATCATGATAGAAGCAGCGTACGTCGTCACGGTTCCATTTGAAACGTTACTCTTACTGTGAACCGGCTTTAACGCACGAGATCCAGTTAAAGGAGTAAGCTCATCCAATACCATACTAGTTTAATATGAAAAGTATATATATTAGACAGCACAATGCACCTTTCTTGTTAAGTTTATATAATATTTCACTTCATTATACTTCTGTACTTTGCATGCTTCTTTTGTTGAATGGGTGGTGAAGCTCTTCAAAAAATACTGAAAAATGTAAAGCGGGGGGGGGAGAACGTATGATTGTGGTGACGATCATTATTATCGCATTTATTTTTCTTTAGATGAAACAACTCTTACACTACTATATTAACATCTAAAATTTAGACTCCTCAGAGTACAGTTTTTAAAGAACGAGAATTCAATCATGGGATTTTCTCTCGTGACATCTATACCTGACGTATGCAATATTAAGTGCTGTTGTTATAAGTGGGGATTGAAGGAATTTCCCAATCCCACCTCAGATTGGTGGTGAGAAGGCTTGTGCTGGTAAAAATATCAATTTGCAGTGTGGATTGTTATGACGTTTTCGCGCAGTTGTTTTTTTAACAACTGTGGGTTCGCAGAACTTCTGGATACCCAGATATGCTGCCTTGGTCCATGCAAACTGACAGCCCCTGCACTCAATACCACTTTTGGCATACCGGTGGGTGTATTCTAATAATTGTATCCCCAAACTTATATTACTTCATTCCAGGACTTTCTTGTTATCAATTGTTTATGGATCAAGTACGGCATTCAGTGCCCTCCTCATTTCCTTAAGGAAGACTTTGTGGTCCAGAAATGCTGTTGCTGCCACTCTGAGTGTGGCTTGAAAGACTTTCTGAACATCTTTCAGTTTTTTTGTCTGAAGTGTGAAACTGGCGTTAAAGTTGGACCTTAAGTGATAAGTGGGCATACCGCCGTTTTTTTGGAATAGTGGTTGCACACTACTATTCTACTTTTGCAGTTTGAATCATGTATATCAGATTTGTGGATTTGTGGTAGAGGCGGACGATGATAAGTTCAGTTGTTATTGTAAATAATATTGGAAATAATAATTTCCGGTTTTGTTTACAATATTATTATAATAATTTCCAATTTTAATAAGCTTCATTATACTAACGCCCACACCATAACACAATTATCATTTCCACCTGCGGTAACCAATGTTTGCTCACCGTCGGAGCCGCGCATATAGGGTGCAATCTTGACGTTCATGACATGCGAGCTGTGGCCCCCATATGACTTCTTCGGGGCGTCCTTCGTCACGCATGGGAAATTGAACAGATTCAAATAACCCGAGTCGTCAGCTGTTAGAGACAAATCATCAATGACAGTGGATAGCAACCAAATTAAAACATACCTGTTACACAGACGCGCTTCTCATGGCTGACATCTACTGCATTTATGTCCGTCCCATCCGAGTATTTGGGCCATATTCCCATCACATTAAATCCAAGAATACATGACGATGTTTTCCAAGACGTATCGGCCTCCAACGAGTCAAAGGAAGAGAGTGCTTGCTTCCCTGTGGTCAAGTCCCAAAAGAGCAGTTCGTATGCCCCGCAAGTTGATTGCAGGTACTTGTTATCGTCGCTCCAGTCCAAGTGAGTGATATACGAAGTATGCCCCTTCAGTCTTTTGAGTCTGCGCAAGTTACAGCTAGCCGCAGTATTGAGGTCTGGGTGGACTAAGTTGGTCTGGTACACATCTATATAGTTGTCATGGGAGCCCACAGCGAGCATCTTGTCATTCGGGCTGAATTTAATATCGGACAGTTCCTCCACGCAATCTCGCAGCGATGCGATCTCGTGCATGGAGTAGGTAACAGGCGCATCTGTTCGTATGAGTCCTCCCGTTCCTTGCCGACCTTTGCCTTTCTCCAAGAAGAACACTGAAAATACACCACCGGCCATTCCAACGGCGATAAAAGCTCCACTTGAGTCTGTGTGGATGCAGCGGATCGAAGTCTTCGCTCTGCTTCTTCCAGCCAGCACACACCTCGAGTAGTCCCACAGACACAGCCAGCGGTCGTCCCCCCCCGTCAGAGCGAGAGTACCGCACCTCCCCGGCAGCACCGCCACTCCCCACGTGGGCCCATAGTGAAAGGAGAGGACCGCCTCGGGAGTTGAGCCTCCTGCAACAAACATTTCCGTTATATACAGCTAGCACTTGCAGGAGTTGGAAATGGTGCGAACCTGCGGTATCGACTTGCATAACCTTTCCAAAACCTGTCACGGCCAAGACCGTTCCAACTCCTCTCTGTCTAAATGTTCTGTGTTCAGCCCCCTGTCATGTAAAAATCATTTAACACTGTCCCGAAAAAAACAAAATAGATAATCTGCTTACTCCTAGAACAACCAGTCCCAGAACCTCCGTCGATGCTCTCACGCCTGAGGGAAGAGAATCGTCAACTTTCTTTCTGTCGCGAGGCCCCTCCCATTGCGACGCCGGGCCCTTCGATCGGGCTTTGCCTCGACCTGATATGTCCCCCGCGAACGATCTGGTACCGCCACCAGCGCCTGGTCGCGATCCGTCTGTCTTAGCAGTGCCGGGCCTACCTCGCGGAGCACTGGAAGATCTGCCAGAGGAAGATTTCGGTCTTCCGGATGCCATCGGAGCCCCGAACACATCTGTCCGCCCCACCTGCTTCGCACTACGAGACTCGTCGGGAAGTGCTGAAAATGTCTGCATGACATCCAAGGACGAAGAATTTAGCTGCACAATACCACCGCGTGACCCACCACAGACTAAAATCGGTCCTGACACATGTATACTGGCACAGACACCTTTATGAAACGCATCGACAACTGCCACACAATTAGATTTCCGGAACAAGAACACGAAGCCGTTGTCTCCCCCAGTCACCAAATCGCACGAGCTTCCTGTTGTGTTGGTGCCCGAGCGATGGGTCGAAGGAGGAGGGAGGAATGCGGTGCAGGTAAACACTTTAGGCTTCTCTACAGACATCTATGGGTCGCACCAGTAAGATATTGAAATGCGCAGCAGTTCCATACAGTTGCATACCTTCCCTATCGTTCCAGACCGAAACGTGAGTTCGCTTGTGTCGCCCCCTCTCGCGGCAGCAGGCCGTACAAAGGACCAGAACTTCAGGTGTCGGACACCGGCTGTGCAGATGACGTCGCTCTCTCCGTTGTGAGTTTTGTTAATAAACGCTGTGTGAATGCAAACATAACACGACATACAAAACTGCAAGTCGACTACAACTCACTTGCAAATTGGGGTTCAGGACACCATGAAAGAGAGCATATCTGAGGTGGTGATCCGTTGTGACAACCCACTTGCGCCATCAGCTCCCCCGTTCGTATCTGCAGTGTGCAGGAGAAACATAAAACAAAGCCAAACACTTTCTCCTCTGATTCACCTCCCATATTCCCATTCCGTGATGGTCGTCGCATCCGATCGCACACACATACTTCGCGTCATAACTGAACGTTATGGCACACACAGCCCGCTCAAAAAAACCCGCTCCGATTCTACTTGACAATGATTTTATTAGGACGTGTCATGTGGTCACTGCTTGAACCTCACCTCGCGACTAAGCCATTTTCCTGAACCGGATAGGGATGAGTGGACTCGTCTCTGCCGTCTTGGCTGAACGACGACGGCAGCATGGTGCAATCCCAAATACACACTGTAGGGCGGCGCCCCACTTGTCCCGTCGCCACCAAACCGAATGAGCCTAATGTGAGTTATCAAAGACGTTAAACAAGCCATCCCGGAGCCCCATAAAGATACTACCTGGAGAGACGCTGACACAGGTCACATCGTCGTCATGACCCTCGAAGAACTGTTGTCTGCAGCAAATCAACCGTTTCAGATAAGCAGTGCAGTTGCTTTCGCAGAGATCGTGATACCTGTTGCTGTCAAGGTCATGGACCACGGCCAGAGCCCCGGCAGCATAAATCACCTTCCTGGACTGGTCGTCCGGGTGGTTGCCAATGGGGTACTTGTGGATGGGACTCCCGGATGTGACATTGGCTTTCAGACCGAACACATAGTCTCTGTCAATATAAAATCGGTAAATATCTATCAAGAATGAAGGAGAGAGAATAGTTGACACCTGAAGCAGTCGTGATCTGGAGCTCGCGACGACCTGGCAGACAAGAGTCAGGATCTCGAGAGAGAGACCTATGCATGCTACAGACCTACCTCGCAACCTCAGACATCTTGAAATCGGATGGAACTGCGAGAGACGTGCGACATCTGAAGTCGTCACACACACGACGATCATTACCAGTGAGTTATGAGATGCCGAGGCGTAGAATGAATGCCGGCGGGGTCAGTCACCTGCGAGTCACGAATCGGAAGGGCACGTCAGAGATCTCCTGCGGCAAGGTCTTGTCCAGATCGGCGTCTACCCCATTCACAGCGTGAGGCTGGCTGAGAGGCCCAGATGCCACGTTCGGTCTAATGTTACACAAACATATTTACGGACTGATACCTGCTAGCTAGATGCGCATTTTACCTGCCAGTATCAGACGCAGCTTTGACCTAGAAAACACCAGTCAGATGACTAGTTGGCAGTATAAGCACGCTCACAACATCACTCACCGTGTGCGTGAAGCCGAACTTGTCCGTATCTTTTCCCCCTTCGTCGAAAACTAGTTCCCAGAGTCGGGAGGGAGAAGCCCCGTCGCTCACAACGCGGCCGTCTCGATCCTGCGCGACAAAGAGAGATGTAATTACTTCCGGAGTGGACTAGTGGCTCAGCGTACTCCGAGTACCTGACAGCACCGAAGATACAAATGCTCCAGCACGTCGTCGCCCACGTCTCCTGATCCGGGAGTGGTAAATCTACGAAGTACTCTGTTTATATAGAAACAAGTTAGGTTTCATGTAACCCAAAACGCGACCACATAATAGCATACCTGTCGAAGCTGGCTTGTGGGATAACCTTACGACCTCCACTATTTCTCAAAAGAGGGGTAAACAGGCGCATAATGTGAGCCTTTGATTCGTGCTGCACAAGTGAGCTCGTTCTATACCCTAGTCTGTCACCGGGTGGAATGGCTCCAGCCTCTCGTCTACTAAGAGTGTCTTTCGTGAGAGCCGCCTTGATGGTCTGGAGGAAGAGCCTCTCACGATAGTCTACCCCTTCACCTGACCGATCTCGCGCGCTTTCGATCATATCTTCAAAAAGGGGTCCTCTTGCACTGCTCTTTTTCCGAGTGGGTGATGTCAAATGATCCACCGTGAGCCATTGAGAGCGATCTTCCGAATTTCTAGATATTAAAAAGTTTGAAAATTCATCAACGCTTATAGTCCCATCTTGATCAACATCATATCGCTGTACAAGTTCAGCAACTTGCTCCCGGCTTACACCATTTAGATATAAATGAATCGCATTTGTCAATTCAGAAACACTCAAAAACCCACTCCCATCGGTATCAAATTTAGCAAATGCACGTTTAATGTCGCGCTGAGTAAGTTTATACTTCTCAGTGAGCTTTTCAATGAAGAGATTCTCGAGTTCAACAATATTCATTACAAATTATACCCTATATACTACAGCAAAGCAACTGATGAAGGCAAACATCTACAATTACCCTATCTTGTTTTCGTGTGTGTGCTTTTTGAAAAAACTTCTCCACGCAGATAATGTTTGTCGTTTTCAGCGACGTGTTCCGTCTCCTTTCAGAAATTTCCTGAGAGATACATGTTTATGTTCATTGTGGTCTATAATCATTTGTTGAACCATGCGTAGCTTTATAAAGGTATCAGGGGTGGTCAACAGCAAAGCGGGTTGGCGCAGAGGAAGCGTGTTGGGCCCATAATGTGTAACATCGGAAACCCAAAGGTCGGAGGATCGAAACCTCCACCCGCTAATATTTTTTATATTTTTTAAACATTCATACTTTATTATTATGCAGACTGAAGACAACGGTTTGATGCGCTCTGGCGGAGTTTGAAACCATTCATCATGTGATATTTATCCCACCAATAACATGAAAGATGTTGCATCGTTCACAATCAATAACAAGAAAGATGTTATCACTCAATCTCTCAGTGTTGCCGAGGTAACTTCCAATGTTTCAATGGTCCGTTTATTAAACTTCCAATTTCACCGTACAATCAATGTGTCTTTTTAGAAGATTTCTCTCGTGCTTCAGTGATAATATGCTCAACTAGTGACATAACATAAATCAAACATTCTATATTCTATACTCAGTTTCTAGAAAGTAAAACATCCATCTATTATATGACGTATTGTGCTTGAGCAATCACATGGCGAGTTATATATCATATTTTTCATGAACAAAATTAAATTCTCAAGCTCTCCTGTTGTTACTGCTGAAAAACTGCAACTCCACGAGACAGTTGGAACATCCGGTCGGCGATATGAATGTGGTTGTAGCGTGAGTAGTGTTACTAGTATTACAGTGTAGTTTTAATCCGACAGATAAACGCGCATTAAAGCAAAAGCAATTTCACACCTTAAAATTATTAGTTCTTTTGCCAATCATCTAAGCGATCAGACGAAGCAGTTTCAGTAGTTCATTATTGTTACTGGCTGCCGTCGTTACACTAGAGAGCTCTCGTATTTCTTTGGCTCATTAGTCATGATGACCCACAAACTACATGATAATATTTTCTTCTTCTAAGATATTAACTTCCACTTATAATTAATAGTGACGAGATTATAGCTGATAGTTGGTGCGCCTCGCTGCAGCAGAACCACCCCTCCTGTTCGCTCCAGTCTCCGTGCCATTTTATACCATCCATATAGACAATTTGGGAGGAGGGAGCGAGTGAAAGAGGGCGACATGCGACGCGGCAGCAGTGGGTTGCTTCGGGATAATATAATACAATGTTGAATGGAACCTCGTGGTCCTCCGAAAGAGCTATTTCCATTGGGGCTTGGACGAGGGCAGGGGGTCTTCCTGCGACCGCGCAGCCTTCACCACGGACAGACTTCTTGCAATGCGTTGCACGTAGGCGGGACACTCTCTCGTCTCCGGCTTGAAGGTGCATTTGCCCAGCTCCTTGTCTTCCTTTTCTTGCTTGCTCCTGCTCCTCTCAATGTCCTTCTGCTTCTCCTCCAACATGTGCCGCTCAAGAAACCCACCGGGATTGGCCTGAAGCTGCAGCGACGATCGAGCCTTCCGGGACTTCGATGCGGACAAATGCGGCTGAAACGTCAAGTTCTTCAGTTCCTCTTGTTCTGTGCGCAGTCGGAGGATGCGGTTGTTGGTTTCTTTCTTGTGCAGGTCGCCTCGACTCATCTCATACATAGATCGCGGCCTCATTTTCTGCGCTCGTTTGGACAGCTCTGGCTGGAAAGAGCACTCGGCGTCCACTGCCTTGGCCGTCAGCTTTGAGGTCCCCTGCTCCCTTCTCAACACGTCTTGCTGGACTCGATCGATGAAATC
>RXOD01004067.1:0-29903 GCA_005223375.1 Amoebophrya sp. AT5.2
CCCGCCGTGGTGTCCGGCGGGTCGCTTCGGTAGCGCTTGGAGTGCCGCCAGCCTACTGCCTGCGTTCGGGTCTGGGTGTGCCTCTTCTACTCCCTTCATCGCATGCTGGGGACGCCTCTTCGTAGGCGGAGGCGCCATGGGCCGCTGCATGGTTTTGGCGACGTGGACGTCTAAACTCCTGTTGCTACTACGAGAGAGCGTGAGCGAAACTCATGAAGTAGCAGCGCATGACTACAATTTTCCTCCTTCTTGTAAAGCTGCCATCGACGGCCACAGTACTAGTAGACTGCACGTGGAACTACGTCCGCACTTCTGATTGCGGCTAGAAGAGGACAAATGTGTTGGCGGCATACTACGGCAAAGGTTAACGATGTCGCCGCGAATCGAATCAATCCACGGACAGCTGGAGCTGGTAACTGCAACTTCTAAAACTAACAAATGGAAATGGTTGCAACTAAATCTAAAAGTAGTAACGAAGTAAAAAGTAATCTCCTACTGCCCTGGGGAGCGAACGAAATCAACAAACCGAATATAAAAAGGCGGGGAAAAAGGTGTGGGTTGCAAGAAGATGAAGATGCGGTCACGTATAAATAATTGCTCTGCGATGACTTCTCACAATCGCACCGGAGCCGGCGGGCGAAGATGAAGATTGATTTACAACACGGATCCCGATCCACTACAAATTTCGACATTAATTTTAATATCAAGGTGGACCATTCACTGCTACATCCACATGCTCAACATCGTGCATTCGCAGTTACTGTTACGATAACCACTTCCGCAGGCGGTTCACATCACAAGGAAAACCACACTGCGTGGCCTAGTCTGGTTCGTTCTCGGCGCCCGCCACCGTCAGTAGTTGCGCTTGTTCTTTGGCCTCTTTTTGATGCGCCTGAAGCTATCAATGACATCCCTGTTCAGCACAGCAGATCGCGGCACGCAAGTCTCGGTCATGAGAACGCCAGTCGCCTTCCATTCCATTTCGAGACTTGATCCGGCTCTGGCTAACCTCCAACAGGCAAGCGGCCCATGTCCTCGAAGATCGTGAATATCGATAGGTAGGGGGTAAGTGCAAGTGGAAGTAGTAGTGGGAACAAAGGTAAGTATAATCTATCGACTATCTGCAATGAGCAGGCGCGGCGAGTGGTTCATATCGACTATCTGCAATGAGCTTGAGCATGCTAAAATGACCCGAAATCACTGATGAGTATCAAAATTGAAACAAATGAGCGTGGTCGGTGGTGGAGGTCGGTCTTTTCGTTATTAAAAATTTGGTTCTACGTTGCTGAAGCTCCTCATGCAAGAACTGCAAGCAGGCGAAAGGTAATTTAGCACGCTGCGTGGACGATGGGGTAGCAAAGGATGGCGATCTCTTCCTCTTTGGGGTAAGTACTTAGCTTGAGTTCAGCATGCAAAAGCTCGTGGGGCTGCATCGAGCGTAGGAAGCGCCTGGAGTCTCCCAAAACGCGAACGGTTAGTAGAGCGGCTGCGCTAATGCTAAAGCGGGGCTATCGGGGTGCTGGGCGACTCCGCGCCCAATTTCCGGCATTTGTCCATGTCTGGGTACACCACGCGGCCGCCGCCCAGCACGTGCTCGGGCAGCTCATCCTCGGCCTGCCCCTCCACCAGGAAGGAGAACTCGAGAATCAGCTTCTTCGTCGCCGACGAGACCACTCCCAGAATCGCGCGCGCGCTCGACGACGAAAAAATGTCCTGCGACATCTCCACGAAGTCCTCCCCCTGGTACCACTCGGTCTTTATCTTCGTGCCGATCAGCGCCGGCTTGGTGCCCACCGCTTGGCGGACGAGCCAGGGCCCGTCCACGAGCGCGGGGATAAACTTGAAGCGCTTGTTCTTCTGCTCCGCAGGCAGCGACAAAAAGTGCTGGAACAAAGCCCGGTCGTACTGCTCCTTGTTCATAGCGAACACGAAAATAATGTGCTTTGGCGTAAACCGCCAGTTCACGATCACGAGGAACCGACCCTCGCCCGCGGCCCGGAGTTGCTGTGGTGACGGTGCGTCCGATAAAAGTTGAGAACTACACGCGAACAAATCCAAGGTCTATCCTGTAAGACTAAAAAGCCTTCACGTTCACATGTGACCTCAGTACCTTCACAAATCCCTCTGGATGTCGCGCATAGCACGGCAGCTCCGTCGGGCACTCGCAGAAATCGCACGCAACCGTCTCCGCGAAAGGCGGCGGACTGGGGATTTTTTTCTTGTCCTGCAAGTACTTTTTCCCTCGCACCTGCCAGGGATAAGTCGAGTGGCTCCACGCGACCTTGGCGCCGCGTTTTATCATCTCATCGTCCACGTAGGGAAGCGCGTCGTTGTGGCGGCTTGGATTATTCCCGGGACTGCAGCCATGCCAGCTATTCCGGAATGGAAGTGTCACCGAAGGAACCTCCGACCTGGTGTTCGTGTTCGTCCAATCATGTGGAGATTTCGGATTGCAATCGATGACCAACCGAGATATTCTTGATTCAATCTATCATGAATGTGGATGTGCACGCCCACCCCCACGCCAAGTACGGGTGTAGTTCTTTCGCATTCGCCCAGAACTCACAAAGATAAACATAGATTGTAAATCTGGTAGTACCGCGTCTCGCTGACGTCGTTGTTGTCGAATTCGTCGTCGGACTCCGCGTCGTGAAATGACACATCGCTAAACTCGTCTTCTGCCCCCTCGGGTGGGAACTGATCCGGGTCATCCTCCATATCGTCCACGTCTTCATCGTCCCCTGGGCTCCCTTGTACCGAATGGAAACTCGCCACGCTGCCACGCAAGCTGCTTCCGCCGTCACCACCCGAATTTCTCGGCGCGGGGTCGAATGTGCTCCTTGACGGCATCGGGGTCGGTGTGCTCGGAGCGGTGGACGCAGCTGTGGTCTTGCTCGCCGTCCCCTCGTTTTGTGGCTTCCTGTGCGAGGAGCTCGAGCTGCTAGCGCCTCCTCCTGCTCCCCCGTTTTTTCGGACATCCTTGCTGGCGGCCGCTGGCACAGCCCCTGCACCCGAAGGCCCGTTCGTGAGGCGGTTACTTTGGTTCGATTCCGTCTCCCAGTTCATCTTTTGCGCCGCGACGGCCTCGTACTCGGTCAGGAAGCGCTTTACCCGCTTCATGGACAGCACCGAATAGCACCAGTCGGCGAGGTGGTCTATGGCGTTCACGATGCTGCCCCCGCTCGTGGCGGCCGCACAGCCGAGAGACATGGTCTTGTGAGTCTTCTCATGTGCGGAGAGGATCTTCGCGATGTTGATGATCGTCGGAAACACGAACTGGAGCCGCAGCCACGCGTCGGAAGGAAGTACCATCGCGGCCTCAGGATCAGCGTCTGGGCCGCTCGAAGATTCCTCCCACGACTTCAGCCAAACCTTTTTTGAAGATCAAGCGATGAAAGAATGGTGAATGGTGCCCACCGCGAAGGAGGGGCAAGAACCGGCGGCGGTTCAACAGTTCATCGAATAGCGAACGGCGCCAGGGGGCCCAGAGACAGAGAGTAGACGAACCTACTTCGTGCATAATTTACAACATCAGAAGCAGTACCTGGTTTGCGTGTGCGTACTTCTTGTAGGTTTTCACCTTCTCCAAGAAGCGCACGAAGGCTAGCAGCTTCATTCTTTCCGTTTCCCCGTTTATGCTTACCTTCGCTGCTTCCACGACCAGAGAAAACTCCGACACCACGTCATCCATTAACTGGATCACGCCCGGGTGATTTGTGTCTTCCAGCTCGTCCATTTTTATCGAGGCCCATTTGATCAGAAACCGCACCCGCTTCAACGTCGGTGGCGGTCGGTTGATCTGCAGAAAGCGCTTGTGAGTCGCGTAACGACGCCGCGGCGAGTTGCCCTTGGTCTCTTTTTCCTCGTCGATGTCGGTCAGCTCCTTGTTCTTCTGCCCATTCTTTCCGCGTAGTCCTGCCCACGAACCCGCGAGCGCGCCGCCGGCGCCGATAGCAACCTTGTTTGTTATCATCGTTCTGATGTTCCTCTACCTCTGCTTTCTACGAGTACGACTTTTGAAGACGACACTTCTGAAGTAGTAGGGTACTTGTTAAAAAAACTGGTCGGCGGTGTCGTGATCAAGTCACTTTCGCTTTCATCATCGAGCGAAGCCGAATGCGCCGATCTATCAGAAGCGAGCATCCATTCTTTCATATCAACATCCTTCGAGAGAATAAAACAGGGACTCAAGTACCACAACCGCCAGTGGTATTCCGAAGAATGCCCCCGAGCTTGCCGCGACCGTGGCGCCGCCGAAGGCTTTGATGTAGTTCCATTTCTTCTTCCGCCTTCGAGCGTCCTCGGAGACAACGTACTGCTCGAACTCTTGATCGAAATCTTGCTTCTTCTCCAACCCCGCAAAGGAGATCTGCTTGCCGTTCTCGTCCGTCGACCGCACGGAGCTACTCGAGCTGCTGCCGCTCTCCTTGGAGTGCAGCTTCGGGATCTTCTCGCTAGACTTATCTCTCGCACCCATGCTCGTCATGTCGTTCTGCTGCGCATCTGGCCACAATATTATTCCAAAAGTGTCAGCATGCGCTTCCGTATGCGACCGCGCGACGAGTCTGCGACTGCTGGTGCTGGGCTCTTTGTCTTTGCGTGTGCCTTTCCCTTGATGGCTCCGGGGTTACCACCAGTAGTGCAGAAATAAGATGCCGGCGGAACAAAGAAGTTTCGGCTGCGTTGAAGCACGTGGTCGGAACGAGAATAGTACTTGAAATTGGAAATGGAATCGCAGTCACCTAAAAATATATATATAAGTGTAGATTTTTAATACTGCCAGAAGGTGGAGCTGGAGGCGTGTGCGACGTGTTCTTTTGAGTACTTTAAGTTTACGGAAACTTAGCAAAAAATCCAGGAGAAAAAGATCCAGGATATGTATGGTCCACTCGCCCGTAGAGCAGGACTAAGTACAGGGGAGGGTTTGCTCCTCGCCGTGGCCAGAAGTGGCCTCCTGAATTATAAAATTTCTTGACATATGCACCATGCATCTGACACAACGAATTTATGTTTGTTTCGGCAGTTGTTTCGCTCGATGTTGGCACGTGGGCGGTAGCGGTACCGAATCGCGCCAGCTCTGACACCGGCCGGCCCGCCTGAAACCAAGCTCTCGTCTCGCGGTCGCGTAAGAAAGTCCTTAGAACAACACGAACAGAGCTCGACTTAAGGAGCTAAGCTAGTGGATGAAGGTACAAGTGGTGCCCTTTTGAAATCAGTAGAAGCAACGCCAAGAGCACCACTGACTGATGCCGCAAAAATCTCTTCGTGGACAGCGACAGGTAGAAAGCAAAATTTCCAGGTTGCAGGAATTACTAGGGAGGCTTATGGCACGCTGCACATCGGCAGACATCGGCATCACACAGAATTGCTGCGCAAATCTCGTTCCTCGACCGAGTGAGGGTTTAATCAACCGATCATTGCCGCGGAGTAGTTGCAAACCAACTGCTCCACTGTCTCAAACATGTTCTCGAATTCAGCGCGCTCGAATCCGTACTCCTCAAATGCGTGCACGAAGACACGGCCACCGAATTTCTTTCTCGCGTTCCGCAAAAATCCATTGAAGACATCACCTGTCCTGCTCCAATTCAGTGCGAGGTTCACGTCCGTATCGATTCTACCACAGCCGCCCCCCGATGAAAGTCCCCCCGCACGCGCACTTCGTTTCTGCTCGAGCACGAAGTTGTGATTCCACGCGACCGGCTGGCAGTTGCTGCTTAGCCAATCGGGCTGGATCAAGCTGATTCTCGGATTGAAAACGTGTGCGTACGCAGCAAGAAGATGGTGTCGACGGTGCTCGATCTGCTGGCCGCATCCGGCTTCGTCTCGTCCTGCACGAACAGCTATCGGCGGCGGCAAAACGTGTCGCTTCAACAAGTTTTTGTGCTCGAGCAACTCCCCGCTCGTGCCGCCCAGCGCGCCGTGGGAAGACGCCGAACTAGAACTGTTGTGGATGATGTTGTCAGGAAAAACTTTGTATGAATAGCAGTGCGCGAAGTGGTGGCTCTTCATCGGCGTCACGTAGACAAGGAAGTCGTCCCAGTCAATCGTGTCCAGCGTTTGCGCGATACGCAAATTCACTTCCCCGTAGGCCGTTTTCCCTGCAGAGCTGGCTTTCATCTGCTTCGCTGTATCAAGCACCGACGAAGGCATGCCTTTTGCACCACTCCGAGCGCGAGAGCTCTTTTCTGCACTGGACGATCCGCATGCATGCACTTTCTCGAGCAGCCAATCGTTCTCGAAGAGCACGTTGCAGACGCAGAAGTCCTGCATCCAGGCTGCGGAAAAACACGCGTTGTACGCCTGCAGGCACGTTTCGCTAATTATAGAGGTATTACTGGTGCTAGTGCTTGATGTGCCTATTGGCAGCACCGCCCCGGAGATGATGTTCGGTTTCACTCCTCCTGTTGCGCTTGCGAAAATGTCGTCTCCTATGTCTGCGAATTCCTCCATCAGGCGCGAGCCCAAGCCGGATCCGGTTCCCCCCGCGACGGAGTGCAATAGGACGATGTGGTCAATGCACGTGTTTGATTGCTCAACCATTTTCCGGACGCGGTCCTTCACGCCTCGGACTAGAAAAGGCTCGTGCTGCAGCTCGTCGAACGTAAAGACATTCCGTGGACAAGATTTGCTCTGCAGTCCAGCCCATGAAGTATCGTAGTCTCCATCTTCTGGCGACATGTTAAAATCGGATGACGGCGAGCATGGTCTACTCGATGATGAACATGATGAAAACGCCGACGTCGTGGAGTTCTTTGACAACGTTGTGCTGTTGGTCTTGTTGCTGCTTCTCCGCTGCAGCGTTAGCTTGCTTCCACTTTTATTGCTCGTCGCGCAGCTTCGAGCAGAAGAAGAAGCTGCAGGAGGAGCGCCTGGCGTCCTGTTCTTGTTGGTAGCAACGGCGTCGCCGGTATCAACGTCCACGACAGCGATCGACCCGGCGGAAAGGCGAGACGAAGCCGCTGCCGTTAAACCGCGCGGGTAGTGCCCGCTGGTATACCCTAGCGCCCAGTTGCTTCCGCGCCCCGACTGCTCTGATACGACTGCCCGCCCGGCGCCAACGACTTTTGCCTCGGAATCAACCTGCACCTTGTTTTTCGCGCTTTTCAATGCCTGCCCGACCTGGTTACCACACTGGCCCACAAGCACGTAAAGCGCAGTGTCGGCTAGCGGCGTCCCAGCGTGATGCGCTGCTCCTGGTCCTGTCCCCGCATGGGGATGAGGCGCGGCGATGGAGCTTCCGCGGACCGCTGTAGCTGCTGGCGCTGTAGCGCTCGACTCAACATCCTCCACTGCGCGGAAAGAAACTGGCGCTGCGTCCTCTGGAAGCACGATCTGCGACGTGGTCATCGTTTTCTCGCCCGGCGTATGATGATCTATCACTGTGAACTTTGGGAAGCCGTTTAATACTGTGTTGGTGTAGGAGTCGTGATGAAGTATTTTTCGCGGGCCTATAGATGTAGGATCCTTGTTTGAGCAATCCACCAGCCTGTAGCTAAAATATCAACAAGAACATTGATTCATCTTTCGAGTACCGAGAAGATGAAGAACATCAGGGTTCAAATTCAAAAACGCGGGGACAGGCGCAGGCGTACGTGCGTGACGACTACATCGCTTCTTTTCCAATGATTCACACTTCTCGCTGTCTTGCTCTTGCAAGCATCATGCTTGCACTACAGTTCAAACTTTTTCTCAGCGGCCATTCCTTGCCCCGTTTGGCTGATACTCAAAGCGTGAGCCGGCGGTGCGCGGAAAGAAGTGTGGTTCGCCTTTTCCTCTACGTTGCATCGCCGTTTCGGCGCCGCCACCACTCGCATGATGCAACCCCTGTGCGCCCTCACTCTTGCCCAGGAGCTTGTCCACGACGTAATCTCGTTGCCTTCTTTGAATTTTTGCCAGCAGCGCTTCCGAGCGCGTGCTCGTCCAGCCTCCTGTTTCCGGTGCATTCCGCAGCGCAGCCGCCTCGTGGAGCTCTTTTGATGCCGGGTAGGCGGAGAACAGATCCGGCTGTGCGAGATAATCCAGCGTTGGCGTGGGTCTAAGGGCGAACGCCTCCTCCAGTGAGGTCGCTGCGAACAGCCGCCGCTCGTGCTTTTTCGCGAGGACTGAGACGGCATCCTCGTTTTTCATCGTAGTTTTCCCACCACCGCCGGCTTCGAGCTCGGCCGTCGCCCCTGTGCCTTGCCGCAATTCTTTCTCTTTCGGCCCTAGTTGTGCTGCTAGTTGTTTTGGTTGCTGTTGCGAGTGGAACCCCGGCGCTGCGTTCTCCTTGTTCGAAAGAGTAGAACTGACGGTCGTGACTGGAGTAACTGTGCTCGTTGCCTCACTGAGCAAGACGTCGCTTAGTGCCGCCGCGACGGCTCTGGAGATCGCTAGCTGTGTGGAGCGAACGAGGACCCGCACTTCAGGTAGCCCTTGCCCGCTGCCGTCGAGTTCGGCTTCTACCAAGACCTCTGGGCTCGACGTCGCTCGCCGCACGACGCCGGAGAGCAGCAGTTTGTAGCTGTCGGCAAAGCGGCGTCTCCCGCTCGTGGCGGTCGCAGCTGAAGAACAAGGTGACTCGACTGCTGCTGTTGTAGGACCCTTCGATGGATCTTCTGGCGCCAACTTTCCTGACCGTTCCTGCACTTCCTCCGGCGCGGTGATGTGGGGTGGAAGAGCCTTCAGCAGGCCGCCTAGCTCGCAGCACTTCAGAAAATGCAACTTCGAGAAGGAGAAGGACCTGGCTATTCGCGTCGCGGTTGGTTCGTGCTGCTGGTAGAAGTCCTCCCGCGCTCGCCCCACGAAATTTGCCTCGTTTTCGACGAACTCCATTGACGTCCAGCGCGAAAAAAACGCCGGACTCGGCAGCTCCAGCTGTCGCATGCCGAAGCGAATTGCGTGCAACGGAAACCGCAGCCGGAAATAGTACGACACGTCGTCCGAAGTGGCGTAGCAAAACTCCAGGAACGGCGTGCCGGGGCGCGCAAGATTCTCCACAAGCGGCTGCGCCGTGCTCGAGCTTGATGTCGTGGCACCGAAGCCGGACAGGCGCACCTCCAGCTGCTGTGTTTCCTTCGGATAGATGTGTGGCACACTGGCCACCGTCGCCTCATGAAGGTCCCCCGGCAGTTGTCCGATGGCGATTCGGTTCGTGGTGCTCTTCACGGAGGCGACAGCGTGTTGCCGAGGAAAAACGATTCTTGTTTTGGACGAGGCAGCGCTGTCGTTCCCGATGACGCTGGTCGACGGCGGTCTGGACGAGGACCTCCAGGGCCCCTTGACGAAGTCCGAAAGCTGGGCGTCTGATTCAGGTGGCGGCCCACGGTTCAGCGCGGCGTCGTTCTGGAACGGCTTTCCGCTAGCTGCGTTGGCTTCCGCACCGCTTCCCGCAAAGGAATGCAGAGAACGCTGGCGGAGATAATGCGGAAGCGATACTCCCTGCGCAGAAACTGCAAGCTCAACGTCGAGAATTTGCGCGCTTGCGCTCTTATTCCAAGCTGCGAAGCGGAGTCGACCACCATCGACGCTACAAGAGAGCTGCAGCCGGTGGTCCTCGTAAATCGGTCCCGTGCTGTGCACCATTAGATTCAAGAAGTGCTCCTTCGTGCGTTCTCGTAGCTGTGGAAGTTCAGCCGCAAGCAAACCTGGTGGGCGGTGATTCGAACTTACAACTCCACCAGTCGCTGTCGTGCCATCGTCACGTAGAAGACTGCTTTCCCGCTTCAAGGCAAAAAACAGTTCTTAGGCGTTTTTTTTTTAGTGAAGAAATCTTGTACCTCTGCCTCAGTCATTGCCTCTGAGGCTCTGGTCAACAGCTGCGGACCGGATACATGATAGTACACGACAGGAATGATTATGATCAATTTTGAATAATTTATAATATGCATGGAGCCTCGAGCAGCTCGACAGCGCAAAAGCATACGAGTAGAAGTAAGCACCGAGCGGCAATGCCTCCACGAGCACGCCCTCGGGTCTTGCAGGGTGGAGCGGGCGCGTCTCTGTGATGGTCTTCTTCATCGCGGCAGTACTTTCTTCACACAATGCGGAAGCCAGCTCGTCACCTTTATCCGCCATCGTTGGCGACGCAATTGACTGCCAGCCCGGCTGCGACGCGCGCACCTTAAAAGTTCGATAGAGTTTTTCTCAAGCGTGCAATGGTCGTAAGCACGAATTTCATCAGGGCCCCCCGGACGCACTGCTCAGATTCGCGCTCTCTCTGTGCGTCGCTTCTGTTTTTCGTTTTGCTTGCTGGCTCTTCTCTAGTAGAGTCCGCTAGCTGTAACTGTAAGCGTAATGACAAGACTGCGCGCTGCTGCTGTCTGAGCGGCACACCAGCGGCAAGCATAACCGCTGTGAGTGTAGCTATACTACTCTAGAAGCCTCGGCGCATGCCAACGGCCCCAGCCGCATCCCTACGCACCGCCTCCGCGGCCGCCGAAGCAAAAAAATAAAAACGGAAGCCATCCCTGCTGCTCGCACACCAAGCCGATGCGAAGCAGTAAATGATAGCCATCTCCGTGGATGCCTACGGAAAGCGCGCGGCGGGGCACGCCAGCGCTCGCCGCCAATCGATCTCCCCACGCGCTTCGGTCTGTCCTGCGCATCCGCATGGCCTCAACATCGCCGCCCGAGCTAAGTACCATCGTCCGGATGGGCCGCGGCGCGTACTCCGCAGCGGGCCCAAGCGCTGCAACAATTCAAAAGGAAAAGCCCAGCACGCGCGCCACGCGCCCGCCGAGGAAAGCGCGCGGCAGCTTCTCGGTGAGCGTTAAGCCGCTATCGCCGACCTCCAAAAGAACTCCTGGGCTTGCGCTTGGACCTGTCGAGGAGATCGGAAGAAAACAAGCGGCGAAAGGCTTCCAGACCTCCGTAGACGTAGCGGAAGACGATTCCCACGGAAACTGGCTGCAAATGACGAGCCAGGAACGAAATCGATTCGAGACCGCTTCGCGGCCCACAAGTCAACTGCTCTTCTTCCTAAACCCGCAACATTGCACGCAAGCCCTCACGAGAGCGCTGTCGCTGTCCAGCGAGTTGTCGCATGCGAACCACCCCGACGGTTTGAAACGAAGCGCGGGAATGCGCTCGCCGGGAACGCCGTACGCAGCAGCTTTTGGGGGAAACTTTGAACCGCCTGCGGCGCGAGGTATTCAAAAAGTACGAGCCTACGGGGCCGCAGTGGCTCCCGGGGGCTCTGTCGGGCGATGGTGCCTTGCTGCGAATCTTCATCCAAGACCATCCGGCCAGGTGCGAATCCTCCGCGCCTACTCCTACTCGGCCGCCCAAGTTCCTCCGCGGCGTTTAATCGAATGCAAGCAGAGCGCCGCGCTTGACGTCCGTGGACCCCGAAGGCGTTGACGTTGCTGTTGCACCCCAGCGACCTACGAAAGACGAAGCTGATCTCGACCGCCGGGGCCTCGATCGCCGGTCGGCAAGTTTCTCCTGCGCGTGCTACAGAAGAGCAAACACGAACGCGAGACACGACGCGCGACGGAGGTGCCCGCACTCCCAGCGCCTGCCCCTCGCGGTAGAATGTACGCCGTAGATAGAAAGAATGGGTGAGGACGGCGCAAGAGCGAACGCGACATCTGTGGGAGCACCTTCAGCCGCAGCCACTGGGGGCAAGAAGAGCAAGAGCAAAGCCGCGCCAGACGAACGGGCGTCAGCGGGCAAAGAAGACAAGGGCGCGAAGCCCGGCGAGCCAGCAAAAAAGCGCGGCGCCGAAGTCGAACCCAGCCGCGACGATGGATTGGCCGGCGAACTGCACCAATCGGCGCGCAGCACGCTCGAGAAGCTGTGGAGCGGCGCCATCGCGCCTCCCGGCGAGTTTGGGCCTGCTACCGAGTTCCCCTACGCGTACGTCGGCCCTGTCGCCGAAATCCCACTGAAGTCGCGCGAACGCGTGCGCCTCCAGTTCAACGACCCCGGCGGTAAGTTACCCGATGGCAGCGCGCTGGAGACAGCCGCGCTCGCGCAGCGCTTCGCCAGTGCCGTCGCCATGCTTTTCGACAGCGGACTGCCTGAACCTTGCGCGCAGTTCGTCGGGCTTCTCCCGTCCCTGGGCAGCGAGGGGAACGAGCAGCAGCGGGCGCCAGCCAGCGAGGGGAACGGGCAGCAGCGGGCACCAGCCGGGTGCTCCGGTGACTCTGTCGGGCTCGCTCGGCACGGTGATGCCCAAGATCCTGCTCCGCCCCGATCTGGCTGCCTACCGAGACCCCGGCTGGAAGGACCCTACCCAGATCAGCTGGGCTATGAAGCACTAGACGGCGGCCTGGAAGACCTGGCCTCGGACGCATCTGCAGCAGTCGAACCCGAACAAGCCAAGCGCAGACGGCTGAGTGATAGTCTGCGGGTCGAGGGCGTGCGGTCTGTTTCTGGGCTCGTTTCCGTCGGAGATAGTCTGGACGGGGGGGCTTTCGGTTGTAACCTAGCAAAGGCGCACACCCGCCGGAAAGTGAGGGCCATAATCCAAGGACTTAAGGGCGGCCGCCTCCGGGTCCGGAGTGGGCTCATTACTGACGCCCCGACCGTCGTGCTGCAGTCCTCGCTGAGGACCATGATTAGCGTAGGAGTGCAGAAGGGGCGGGGGCATAGCCATAAGATGTCTGATATCCCCGCCGCCTTTCTACATCTACGCGGGAGTCCCGCGCAGGGCCGGGCGTGCGTTTTATTTTCCGCGAGGGCATCGCAACCCTGGCGGCGAGCGATAAGCTAAGCAAGTGCACGCTCAGAAACGCCGCCGACATAGCGGCAGAGAAGGGCAAGGCCCCTACTCTAGGCGTTGCGATCCTCCTTCTGACTGCCGATGGGATTCACGTCGAGGGCTCAGCTGACCCGGACGAAGGGCAGCAGTTGCTCCCAGGCGCGGCGCCGCGGCCTATTACGGTCGCGCCAAGCGATTCCGATTCGAAGAAAACAAGCCCCAGAATGGGAGAGCTTATCGACGGGAAAGCCATCGGGCGACAGACTCCGAATCAAGGCCAGCCCCGTCATGTAGCGCCCCCGCCGCTGATGGCCGGACGGCCGTAGATCTTCTGGCCATTCGCGGCGCGTCGCAGAGACAGTGACAGATGCGGGACGCTGGGCAGTTTGTAAAGAAGCGGAATCCTGATGGTCGTCGTGCTTCATCTGCCTGCGATCTGCGACATGCGGCGCATTGCTATACTCGAGAGAGTCCGGGACCGACCGCGCTGGGCTACTCCTTCGCTCCCAGCCGGGTTTAGCCGGGCCGTTTCTCCGGCCCGGCTCCAACGCCGAGCAGCAGCGCCTACCGCAAGCCTGCTGCGGCTCGTTTTCAGCACCGACCTCTACGCGTTCTTGTACCGCCTGGGGCCGAGCCTGGTAACGGGCGCGGAGGCTATCTAACCGCAGAGAGGACGCCGAAAGCCCGGAGAGAGTCGCCCGCCGCATTCTGTTGGCGTGCACTCCGCGGGCCACATCGTCTCGCCATTCCAACAGCGGCGCCGCCATCTCCTGAAGACGACGGCGATGACACAAGACGCGCCGCACCGACAAGCCAACGCGCACCAGCGGCGCACTGACGTGCTGGCTGCAGATCCGCCACCACTTCGACGAACGCGCAGCGGGTGACGAGGGCGCCGCTGAATCTTCACAAGACAGACGCGCAGCATCTAGGGCTAGCTAGCAAGCGAGCGCAAAAAAAAGCGGATCCCCGCGAAGCCTTCGCCTTCGGCTTCAGCTACCCAGCTCGCAGCGCATAGCCCTTCTCCGCGCGGGTGAGGGTGGTCCATCCACCAGCCCACCTCGAGAAAATGGCGACGATCCACCTCCCGAGACTCGATCCCATTCGTCTGCCAGTGCCGACACCCGCATCCGGCGGGATCGACATCCCCCAGCGCCAGCAGCCAGCCGGATACGACGGACGCGGCCAGCTAACAAAGTACCCCCTCAATGGTGTGGCGACCTCTGTGCTTGTTTTTCTGGTTTTATTTTGTCGCGCGGTCTCAAACTAAACGGAGCCAGCCCCGCGAGCAAGTGCGCGCGACAGCGACGAGGCCCGAGAAGTTGCCGACACGAAAGCGGTCGGCTAGTATCGGCGTACACGTGGGCAAAACCTTGCGCGCGTTACCTTGTCCGCACTGAAGCGCTGAAAGCTCGGCGCCTGCTCTGTCTCGAATGTCGTGAAGCAACTCAGCACGCGCCTCGTGTACATTCATGGGCAAGATTACGGCCGGCGACGCGATTAGTAAACAGCTGCGCGCGCATGGCGTCACGGCAGAAAAGAACGAGCGACGCAGCGACGCCAGACCCTGGGAGTACCAACACCGAGAGCCAAACGCAAGCGGCGAGAAGCCGCGCCTGCGCGCGGGCGCTCGGCCTTGCGGTATTAAATCCCCCGCCAGAAGGAGGAGCCTCGAAGGAGCAACGCGCAAGATATTGATAAGGAGCCACGTCGGCACCCGATGAAGAAGGTGCGCGCGGAGACGTTGTCTGTCGGGGCCACCTCCTCCGAATGGAGTGGCTTCCGTGTGCCAGGAGCTCTCGCGCGTCGCGAACTGCGCGCCCACCCAGACCGCACGAGGTTGGTTGCCAGTGGATAGCCAGAGCGATGCTGTTGCTTTTCCACACGCAAACTCTGGCGGGTTCGAGTCGATGATAGCCGCCACATGACATCAGCGAGGTGGAAAGCTCTGGCTTGTTCCGCGCATATCCGCTGCCGCAAGCTCCTACGCTGTTGCTGTCAGAGCGAGGCGCGGCGTCAATCGAGCGCAGAGCAGCTCCAAGCTAGCCCGCGCCCCGGACGCTGTGGCGCCGCCTGAGTGCAGGCGCGTGCTGCTCCTTTTGCTCCGGAAGGGTCTCCACGGAGCAGCCGCCCGGACGAAAGAAACCCGACCGCGACCGGGGTCTGGACAGCATGAACATGCGCGCTGATGATGTTGGTTATCATGTCCCGACCAGCTCCGCCAGCGGTCCGAGCGCGTCTCTCGGTACCTCCATCCAGTTTCCGCCGTCCCAGAGCAAGGACTCCACGCCGCCGCCGCCGCTCTCCCTCTCACAGCTTGGCGCACGCCAGAGCTCCACGATCGAGGGTCTCTGCAAGCCGAAGGATCTGAGCGATGATACTGAGGCGCCCGCGCAAGCAGGCGCGCGGCAAGGGCAACAACGAGGAAGAGGATCACCCCAACGAGGAAGAGGAGCCCGATCGCGACGCGTCTGCGAGAAGCCTGCCCATCTGATCCAGGACGCGGGTGGCGATCCCAGCGCATGCCAAGAGCCAGACCCGAACGCGGTCGCGATGTGCGACCTTGGAAGGGCCCGCGCTGCTAACTGCCGCCAGCTCTTCGACGATAGGCGCAGCCTGTTGGGGGACATGAACGCGGAGGGCGCCGCCGCCAGCCTCGAAGCGAAGAAATGCCGCCAAGCCTGGAGGATTTGGATCAAAGCCAGCGACACGAAAGAGCGCGCAGCGAGCATTCTGAAAGTGAAACCCGCGGCCACCAGGCGCCAGGTCGTCCATCAATGCGCTCCGCGCGCAAATTATTGCGAACGCGTCGTCCTCGAGCGCCCTCCTGTCCGCAAGCACGAAGCTGCTCGCACCAGAACGCTTCATCACCGTCCCCGACTCGAATCAAGCTGCCGCGCAAGGACCGACCGAGGTCGAGATGAAGGTCTACACGATCCAGGGCGGCGCCAGCAGCCTTCGCCCCCGCGTCATGCTGCAAGAGCTACGAAAACCAACGCCCCGGAAGACCCCCACCACGACGCCCACGCCCGGACGGAACGAAGGAAACAGCTTCGACGATTTACCTTACTAGAAGCAAGAACCCTCCTGCCTGTTGTTATTTTGCTGCTTCGCGGTAGCTTGCGTCTCGGGGGCCATGTACCCCCTTGGCAAAGAAATAAAGCGCGCGCTTGCCTTTAGTTTTGACGCAAGCAGCGCGCCAGTTCTTGTCTCATGGCCGTGCATGTGGTTGGAAAATACTAATAGCAGTGCCCAGCACCAGCGAGCAAGAAGAGCAAGAGGAACGCGACGCCATGCGTGCGATTTAGCCCCGCACACCAGGACCCGGGCCAGCCGCATGGAAGAAATCACGAAGGACGAGACGCCCGAGCACCGCGGGCGCAACTGGCGGCGCCACTGCGTGCCGCTCTGGATCAATGGGCCCGGGACTCCAGCGCCACCCCTTCGCGTGCCTGTATCGTATGGAAGAAAGCAACACCAAACGAAGCCGCAGCGCGCAGCCGCAATGCGTTCGGTTTGGTTTGGGCTGGGGCGGCGCAATGGTATGCGGCTGCGCCACAAAAGCAGCGGAGCGGCTGCATGAGAAGCGGCAGAACGTGAACAATAAAAACACTAACAAGCAGTCGCCGCCACAAGAGGAGCTCGGGCTCGCCACCGCGGGCACGCCGCCCAGCGGCGGCCTGAGAGGCGGTCTGTGCTTCCGCGTCGAAATCAGCGGCGCGGCGAAGCAGAAGCTCCCTCCAGAGCATTTTGGGCAAGGTGCTCGAGAAATGCAGCACGACGGAGATAGCGGGCAAGATGCCAGCCGGGAATCGCATCACGATGCCCGCCATCAGTCTAGAGCGCTCGGCTTACCGACAATACGCGAGGCCAAGTCAGTGGGTTGGCTCGGTGGGGGCATCGAACCACTACAAGCACAAGCCCAGCAAAGGCGCGCAGCTGGAGGCGCCCGAAGAAAACCGAGGCCGACCCCTCTGGACCAGCAAGCCCATCCTCGCTGTCCTTGACGGACCGGCGGGCGGAAGAACTCGGACTCGCGCGGACCACAAACAAAGACGCAAACGACAAAGAATCAAGCAACGCCACGCGAGCAGCAGCCGCGGCGCAGCTTCCTGGGGCAACGTCAGCCACGGCGCCACTACCTGACGGAGGCGCCCGGACTCACTCGCACGCGCAAAGGAGCGCGCGCGCCCACTTGCTTCACCCAGCTGCAGCCCCCGGTCAAAATGAAGCCCGCCAGCCTGTGGCAGCGGACGCCCTACCTACACCGCCCCAGTCGAGTTCTCCCCTGCTTGTGCTAGGTGTGGCTGTGGACTATGCCCCCAATGGTTTCGCGCAACAAAGTGGACCGGGTCGCCCTTGCCCGACGCCTGTTCTACGGGTTCGCGCGTGATGCGGCAGGGGTCGGCGCGATCGCATTGGGACGAAAGCCGGACCCATTTGGGGCACTCACTCCGCCGCGCGGAAGCTTGCCGGTCTTGCTGCACGCAGCGGATAGCGGCGCCGGCTTGATGTATGATTGTCAGCCACCCGGCGTCTTGCGAGGCAGAATAGACGTGGGAGGCCTGCTGTGAAGTCAAGCGCGATGCGCCAGGCGTCAAACCCTGCCAAGCGTCCCCGACGCAGGCGACACCACAAGCCCCCGCCAGTTTTTGCGTACGACGCTGCTGAGAAGAGGCGGAGCAACCCGTCCTGCGCGCGCATTCAGTGACAAACAGCGACCGCAGCTCGCCTGAAGCTGGTGCTGAGCATCGGGAAAATATTACGGCGCCAGGGCCGCGTGCGCGTGCGGCGCGATCCGGAAGGGGGGCGCAGCCGCAGGCAAGAAGCTCGTCCAAAAAAAATCTAGTTTGTTGATGTTAGTATACGTATTTTTTTAAATAAACGACTCGGACTTGATTCGCTCACCTGGATGCTTCCACCCACTACACTCGTTGCCGTCGCGTCAAGGATTTCATGCAGCTCGCGCAGTTCCTGCTCTGCGGTTTTCTGCACGCTTCGCGCATCCGCCAGGCGTCGCTGCATGGTGTCGTAGATCAGTCTTTTTTCTTCTACTTCGTTCACCATGTTTGCCACCCGTTCCTTCTCCAGGAACAGCCGCTCCCTTGTTTCGCTGAGTACTTCTTCCCGCGCCTCGCTTTTGTTCGTCAACTCCTCGTGCTGCTCCAGCAGTTTCAGGTACGATGCCTGCAGTTGCAGATACTGCTCTGAAAGATCGTTGTACTGCTTACTCATGCTTGCCGTCGCCTCTGAGTGCTCTTTCCGGATCCGCTTGACCTCAGAAGAGCTCGCCTGCAGCTGCTGGCACAGCACTTTTACGTTCTGCTGCTCGTTTTTCAACTTGCGCTGTTGTTCGGCAATTTGCGTCTTATAGGCAGTCTCCTTTTTCTCCCACTTGAGGAGGACGTCGGGGTGCCACCGAAGGTCGAAAGACTGAACCGACTGGGTATCCGGCGTGCCGAGAGGGCCGCCCCCGGGCTTCGCTGCAGACGGTGCCTGTTCGCTATGGCCCTGCCCTTGTGGAAGCGGCGCGGCAGCTCCTCCGCCTGCGCTGGCCCTCGACGTTGGACCAGCAGCTTGTACAGATCCGGTAGGTAGCGCGCTGTACCCCGGGGGCAGGCCGGAAGCTGTTCCGGGATCCTGCGCCGGTGGCTGCATTAAGACGCCGCCGTCGATGAAGACGATGCCGTCAGACGAGGGCACCCCGGTTGGCGCTGCCGGTCGCAACCCCCCTCCGACTGCGGGTTGTGGAGTGTGGCCTTGCCCTGGTGCTAAGTGCGCGGCGCCCGCGCTCGCACCACCGTCCGCGGCCGTCGACGATGCTCGCCTCTGTTGCTTCAAGTCGTCCAGCGTTGTCGCGGCCGCTTCGGTTGCCGTCCTATCCATCATCTGGTCGATTAGGTCCCCGGCTGCCGCTTCCGGATCCACCATGCGCTCGCCTGTCGGGCCCGCGCCGTCCTGTCCGTCCGGCAGTCCTTCTCCCTCGGGTCGCGCTCGAGGTCCTCGTCCTCCTGCCGCGGCGCGCCCGTTCCTTGCGTCAAGGTTCGCCAGAGACCTGCTCGCCCATTGGAACCCAATGTGGTCGTCGTCGTCATCGTTTTCTGCGGCCGCCGAACTACTGGCCCCGCCTTTGTTTGCAGCGGAACCGACGCCGCCCTCCGGCTCGATTGTCCCAGCTTCCGAAGTGATGTCGAAGAAATTTGTTGGAAAGTTATCGCTCGTGTTGGAGTTGGTCTTGCTGGTCGCGGCGCCTTCAGCTCCGGGTCCTGCAGGCGCAGCTGTTGCTCCGACCTGATCTCCTTCTTCAACACTGCCTGCCCCGGTTTTGTTCGCGGACGACTTCCTTTTTTTCTTCTTCGGCGACTTCTCTTTCGCGCTGCGAGACCGTCCACCGGGGACCCCTCCATTTCCACTCCCCTCGTCGGCAAACAAGTTTGGAAACCCATCCACGAAACCGCCGTCGATATCCCCCTCATCTCTCGCAGCGCCCGCCACTTCAGGTTGTACGGAGGAGGAAGCTTCGCCTGAAGCTCGACCACCGCCTGTGGCCGCCGGATCTATCTCCGCGAGCGGAACGTGGTCGGGCCCCCCGCGATTCTCGCTACTTGCGGCGCGCATCGAGTTGGACAGGCGGTGCGACATCGCGGAGAGCTTTTCGACTCGATCGTAGTTCCCCTGCTCGAGCGCAGTGAGGACCGCCTGCTCGATACTCGAAAGCAGAGTGACGCCGTCAAGCTCGCTCTCCGGCAAGTTCGATACGATGCGGTCCACCTCCGACTCGGTCGGCTCCTGAAGCGGTGGACATAGGTAAAAATACTTTCTGAATTATATCCCAAAGCCAAAGGTGGCGTAGCCGTAGGTGATAAACTACTTCGAATTTCTACAATCCAGCGCGGTGGCTGCACTTGCTACACATCGAGGTTGTATCTTTTATCGTTACTTCCTAATGTTGACGTTCCACCACCACCCCATGATCACATCAGACACAACGAGTGGGGGCGTGCTTACCCCTCCAGAGGTCTTGTGTGCGCCGCCGTCATTTGAGGCTCCGGGCTCACTTCCGTCTTTGGACCGCTGCTGCACAAAGTTTCGCGGGTCTGCTGTCGGAGGTCCGCCGTAGCCAGGCTCTTGGAGCGGGGCTGTTCCACCTGCAGCCCCGGTGTGACTATTCATATTCTCCTGCTGCATCTGCTGCATGTGCGCGGGTGCAAACGATGGCGCTTGACCCGTCGGAACGAAGAGCTCCTGTGGTGCCAGCGCCGGCCCTCGTTGCGTAGTTGACGCCATCATTTGCATTTGCGGGCCGCCGGACGGCGTTTGATGCGACGAAGCCGATCCACCCTGGGACATTCTACCCGATGGAACTGCTCCTCCGACAACACCCCCCGGTGGCATACCCATTACGCTACCAGGCGGCATAGTACCGGGCGCAGATGACAGCGGGAGCGCTGGGGCATCGCCCATCGGTGCTCCCGGGGCGATTCCCGGTGGTCCAGTTGGAATTGGGTCGGCATCCGCGGTCCCCCAAGAGCTGCCCACTGCTGGCAGAGGTGCGGTGGGCAGAGGATTCGGCGCCTGTGACGCCGACGTTCGCGGCGACATCTTGCGCCGAAGGTAGTCAAACATCTTTCCGACAGAGATTGAAGGTCAACTCAAAAATCAATGCACTGTAGCGACTGAGATGGAGGTTACTTAGCAGGTTTGTTTCTATGCAGCGCCGATGCTTCCATTCGCAGCCGCAACAGGTGGTGGCAGTGCCGGAGCCGGTGGCCTATCGCTATTGTTATTGATTTTGATATTTTTTAGTAGATTGATTTACTCAATATACACGCACGTGGCTTGATCGGGCCGGTCGTCACTCACTCCTCCTATTGTTTCTCGTACGTCGCACCGAACATGCGCGATCTAAAAGAAATAAAAGCCGTACCAGTGTCGAAGTCGTTGGCTTTGGCTAGCGAAGCGAGTATATGTTGAGGATACCTACGTCGAGAAGTAAGTACGCCGATCGTGCTGGTTGACAATTACGATGTCGATCAACTGCCTCCACTGCACTCCATGACGAAAAATGTTCCAAACACCGGCAGAGGCAGATGAACACCCGGCTCCATGCTGTTCGTCTTGGCTTTGATCATCGTGTAGCTTTCCAGCAACCCCATTAGACCTTGATTCCATTAATAGACAGCGCTGCAGGACCTTGATTGCGATTCGGAGCACTTCGTCCTCACAGGCGCTGAAGATGCGAGCGGCAACGGCCTGGAAAAAAAGTTCTGCAGTAGATATTGATAGTATTTTCTTTATCTTCAAAAGGAGCTCAAGCGAAGGAGTTCAGCCCGGGAATCAGAAACAATCGTCGACGAGTCGGGGGTTACTTACTTTTTTCCGGAACGGGAATTCAATACGCTTCAACAAGTTGACGACCATGATGTGGTATACGTAGTAGAGTAGGAGGACCAACAGCAACACCAATACATTCCAGCGACGTCACGCGTCTCAGTGTACGTGTAAGATCGTATATCGGATATACTTACTTTCTAATTGGCGATCGTATCACTATCACCAGGACGATCGATCCTGCGGTAAGACAGCACGAACCGAGCAAAGTATCACAGCACCAGGTACAGCAATTCTATTCGCCGTAGTTCGTACAAAATCTAGTGATGCGCCATGTAGCTAAACGCGTCTTTATATGGCTTCATCCCGATCCCTTCTGGGTTTCGATAGTCCAGGACTTTAGTCGTTTCTGATACGGGTCTCCGCCGGATCGCGATTGCTTCTGTGTCCACCCGCTCCAGAATGTGTTTCCGGAACAGGTTGTGCAGACTCACCCAGTCCCAGTTCTTCACGCCCTTCTGTTTGATCTCGTCGTGGAACGACGTGTCCAAGGAGTAGACGCTGAAAACAATCCGGTGCGGAAACTCGTCTTCGATGCCACGCACGCCGTTCTCTTGGTCCACCATGCTCGGCGTGATGGGCCGCCACGGCACGCTCCTGAGGTAGTCCGTGTTCCTCCCCTTTTTGAATTCGGCGAACGATTTTTGCATTTCTTCGTGCAGGGCCTCTTTGTCCGCCACCGTCCCGGGCATCAAATTCATGGTGTTGTCCAACAGTCCCGCCATGAACTTGAGCGTGGCCTGGGTTTGCCTCTCCGCATCGGCGGAGCTTACCGCCGTGTCTTGGGACTTCGGGATCCGTACACCGCCGGTCTGGTCCGTCGGGTCGAAGCACGGCGCGTGGGCAACGAGCAGATGAATTTTGGGCAGGGGGCCGCGCCCGTCGGACTTGTCCTCCAGATTGTCCACGTCGCGAGCGACGAGGACGAGCTGCCTCGCCTCATCGCTGATGTCGTTGATGTGGCAGGAAGGCTGCGTATGGTAGGCCAAAGTGGGCAAAGCGCCGTGGTTGCGAAACCCAGAACAAGAAATGCTGAGGAAAGAGGAGGCGGCCGCGTGGCGGGACCCGGTGGGGGAAGAACGCGAGTCTGGTGAAGAAGACGCGAACAGGTTCTGGCGCTGTTCGTGCCGGGAGTCGGCTGAAGAAGCAGACCCAAAAAGGAACGACTCATACAACTGGGCAATCGCATCCATGATCACTCATTATTTCGTACAACAACCTCGGCCGCCACCTCTTGTAGATAGTATCCTCTTCTAGCGTTCATCAGTCTTTGTTCGCCTTCAACATGTTCATTGTGCTGGTTTCTCGTTTCCGGGAGAAATTTGGGGAACAACGTCGACGTAGATGTGTTGATAGATTGGCTGCATTTCGTTACTTCTGAGTAAAGGTGCAGACGATGAAACCGCTCTTCTTCTTCCCTCGATTTGGTCACGGTCGCGACCACGAGCGCTCACCCAGCCGAGCTCGAATCAGCGATGAACACAAGAAATTCTGGTTCCGCTAAATTTTTTTTATTAAGCAAGGACATTAAGATTAATCTTAATCATGCGAATCAAAGTAGCACGCCCATGTAAGGAGAACAGTCGTCCAAAATTCAAATTGCAGAGCGGTAGGATGACGTCAATCGCGATCTCGAAAGCGAAACCAATCCGATTCCGAACATGTATGATGTGTACGTAGGGTGGGATAGGTCTGCTAGGTAGCGACATGAACTTGAAAAAACAAAAAAGCGCGTTCCCTCAAAGTTTTATGATCTTAGTGTGGAAGATTCAAAGTAAACATGTAGCGATCGCCCTCGCCGATCCATGTCCATCGGATATGTATCGATTTATGCTATCCTTCATCTAACGTAGAAATCGCGGTCCCGGTCGCGCTCACGATGCAGTAAAAAAGTGTTGGCGCTGGCTCTCCTCTGGCTCTAGTGGCTGCAACGTGAATATCAGAACAACGCTACTGTGGAGATCCTCGTCCTCCTGAGGATCTTCAGAACAGCTTCCGCAGCTCCGCCAGTTTCTGTCCCAGGAGGAAACTTCTCGCCGGCTGCCGCGAGCCGAGTGCCGCCGAAAACGCTGCGTTCCGTTTCCTTGCATCTCCTAGAAGTGCGTACTCGTTCTGGTCCTCCCGCTCGCTCCTTACCGTGTCATTCAGTTGCCCCCGGACTGCCGGGTAATCTTCGCTGAACTGGAGACTCTGGCCCGAGAACGGTAGAACCAGGCTATGGGCGCCGCCTCCTGATGCAGAAGGCAACAAGAACAAATTTGAATTCCTCGTCCCACCGTGGTCCTCTCGGTAGAACAACGCAGTAGTCGGCGCGGACGAACTCGAAACGGCATCCACGGAAGTGCCCACATTCGCGGTCGCGGACGTCGTTCTCGGCATGGCGACCACAAAACTGCCCCGGTCGTAGTCATACACGTAGTGCTGATCCTGGGGCCGATGATCGCGCCCGGCCGTCATGCCCATCGCCGCGCCCTCAAGGCCACGCTGGAAAGACGATAGCGGCGCGCGGTCGCCTTCCGGACGCCACATGAAATGGTCCGACGGGGGTGCGGCCACAAGGCGGGCAGCCAGACGCCCTGCTGCCATTCGTGTCGTGTCTTCGCTCGGTCCAGCTGGATAACTTAAACTTGTTTCGCCGTCGCCAACATTGATGTCTACAGCTGCGCCTGCGAACGGGTACTCGATCCTGCTATTAATCTCTGGATCTGGGTTTGTTCCGTTTGTACCCACGTCCGGCTCCTTTCTTGGTACTCGACTTTGTTCCAGCCTTGACATCCGCTGCGTCTGCGCTACCGCTTTACTCGCTGTTAGTGCGATATTCTTCGAACCGCAACCGGCTTCGGCCATTACCATTTGTGCGGTTATTACGGGAGCCACTGGCCGGAAGCGGTCCTCCATGGATCGTCGCGCCATCCGACTCGCTGCGGCAGCCGATTGCGATTGGTCATTCGAAGCATTTATTCCGGCGGGCACGGCGCGCGGGCTCGGAATGTGGGAGTCTTTCAGTACCTTCGCAATTTCTTCCAGCTGGTCGACAACCGACTTCGCATGCCCAACAGCCATCTCTCGTGCGGCGGAGGCAGTCCCAGTCGTAACAGGTCTCGGTTGTAGTTGTTCACCAGTCGTTGCATACGGATCACGACGTTGGTCCGCTTTTAAAGATGGCACCCAATGAGCTTCCACAGCAGTGGCTCCTGCTCTAACGTACGCGGGCGGCGAAGACGGTGGCGGTCGCAACAGATGCCGACGATTGGCCTCCATCTGAGGTGGACCCTGCTGCAGCTGGCATGCGCCGCGAGCCACCCCGAAATTAGCTGGCGCTGGCGGCTGCGGTTGAGGTTGTAGCACTGCTGGTTGCTCCAGTTGGAGCACCGGCGGAACGAGAGTTGATATCGCTTCGTCCACGATCCCAGACGCCGGTGGAGGACTGACTCTCGGCGGCGGCAGAAACTGTTGCGCATCTCTTCTTGGCGTGGCCGCTACCGGAATTCCACCGACTGCATGGACGATATCTTCGCCTCCGAACGCTGTCGCTCCCTCGGCCAAAAATCGCTTCACGATGTGCTCCTGGCTCTCACTCATGATACCGCAACTTCTCACGATAGCATCATATACCGGAGCGGAAGCGAGGTCCGCAAACTCAAAGCTACGCCGTGGTGGGGGCGAAGCGGAGCGATCCGCTGGTGACAGGAGGCGCAACTTGTTCAAGCTCGGACCCGTATTCGTAGGCGTCGCACCTGTCGGAGCCAGGGAGTCGACGTTTTGCGGCGTGCCGTCTGCTTCTTTCGAGGACGTCCTGGCTTCACTCTGGTTCCCGGAAGGCGTGTCGTGAAGGCCTTCTGGAATGTCAATATCTCTGGCTGTTTCTTCTACTTCCGGAGTCATCAATGCGGACGGAGGTGCCACGCCTCGGCGCGCGAGTGCCAGCGTCTTCAATCTTTCGGCCTCCGTGCGCGGTGGCGCTTTCATCTTCTGCACCAAAGCCCGCGCCGCACGCTCAGCGCTTGAAGACGTGCCCGGCTGCACCGACGAAGGTGGCGCAGCGGCTACGGCCTTTCCCTTTGCCTTACCTATGACGCCTGCTCCTCGAGCCTTGTGCACAATCTGGCTCGCAGCGGCGCGCAAAGTCGCTGTCGCTTTGGAGGGCGTCTGTGGGGTGTTGGTATCGCCGCGTCCGGCAGTCGTCACACGAGGAGTGTTCAGTCGTGCGACATTAGCACTCTTCAAATTTGCCGGAGTGCCTTGCCCTTGCGGGGCAGCGGCAGCGCCAGCGCCCTGGACCGGCGGTGGGGTACGCGCTCCTGTTCCACTTAAGGGCGTCGTGGCCCCGCCCCTTATGGGGGTCGAGTAAAGGCGGGTGGAGACGGCGACGGCTCCTGGCCGGAGCAGCGCCGCGCGTCGGGCGATCGACTGGAACTTCGAGTTTGTTTTCGGTGGCGAGCCGGTGGCAGAGGGTGCCGGTTTGGTACTAACGATATTCGCAACGATTACGTCGTCTCCCTCCCTCGCGTACGAGTGCGTGGTGCGCCGGTCCGTATCCCCGTCGTCCTTCTCCTCGATGTCCTTGTTGCCCTTGGGACGCGGACTTTGACCTCGCGCGACTCCTCCTGTCGACGCAGACACAGCCAGAGGAGCTCCGCGAATGACGTCAGTCTTTTGATGCCGGCCTGGTCCACGTACACCAGGAGGTGCAGAGGGGCCCTTCGGCGGGATAGCTTGTTTTTTCGCACCATGATCCTGTCCGCGAAGGTCGCGGTCCAGCACCGCGGTGACCGGAATGCTTGTACTATCGTGCCGGCCGTACTGCTGCCGGGCCACGCGTGCTGCGATGACATTCCTCGCCTCCATGCTAGGCCTTGGCTCCATGACGGTACTTGACCGCTTTGCATTTGTCCCGTCTTCGAGATCTTCGCTTTCCTCGTGTGTTCGTGCCTTGGGCGCCGATATGCTCCGAAAGTCGTTCGTCTTCATGTAGTGCTTGTTCAATTTCAAAGCCGGCGCCCCTTCCGTCGACGTCCGGTAGTTACTGATACTGACACGATCGCGAAATGAAACTACTTGCGGCGGCGCTGCGCTTTGCGCGCGCAACGGCGGCGGTCCGGCTATCTGCATTGCAGCTGAAGTGAACCGCGCCAAGGACGTGACGGGCATTATACTATTTCGATTACTCGCCGCCGCAGCCGCAACAGCAACTCCTTGCGAAGAAGTAGGCGTCCTCAGAATTGTTCGTTGTTGCCGTTCCTCGCGCTCGTCCACCGTCAAATTTCCCTGCCTTGTCACAGCCGCTGGGCTTACCGAAGCCCGCGACTGCGTCGTAGTCGTTCGCCTCGCCACAGACTCCACTGGACGGAAGCGCTGGCTGTAGTTGCCTCCACGGTCTGGGTCTATTTCGTCCTCGCTCTCGCGGCCAAACTGTTGTGTGGTTGTCCCGGCACTCCATGCTACCGATTGTTGCGACAGCTCCCGGTATCGCGGCTCGTTCTTTTGCATCTGGGATTGGAGTCGCGCCCACTGCACCTCCTGTGAGAGGCGAGGTAGGTAGTTTGTGTGGCTGTTTTGCAGGTTCGCCTGAATCTGCGCACCGAAGGCTTTCACCGGGCCCTGGAAGTCTGTAGGACGGAGAACAGGCGGCGAGGGCGTACGGGAAAGCGCGGCCGGCTGCGCGATCACAGGACGACGCGGGGGCGGCACGGAGCCACTGCGCGGACTCAGCACATACATCAACTTCCACTCCCAGAACGCTTTATCTTTGTCCGGAACTTCCACGCCGGGTGGCGCGACGTCTGCCACTGCCGCAGTTTTCGAGAACCTCGGCTCTACTCGGATGGCGTCCGCCGAAGGAAGCGGAACCAGACGTCGGGAGGGCGGTCGAGCTTGAACTTGCCGACGCGCTCGAGGAGGTTGAAGCATTGTTATTCCCTCCTGCCGCGGGAGTGTAATCCGCGGAGTGTAGGTGCCAAGTTGGTGCAGCGAGCCGCGATCTAGTAGCCGCGGCGGGGGCGGCACTGAAGCGGCCACTCTCCTCGTCGACGTCGTCCCTGTAGACGCAGCCCGCAGTGCAGCTTTCTGTTCCCGTGCCTCCTGCAAACTTGCTCGAGCGGAGACAGAGTCTGACTTCGAGTGTGTGCGTCTCCGGTCGGCATCTACGTCCAGTACTAGTTCAGCGCCATCTTGTTCTACTACGAAATTCGTGTCATTTTCCTGTGGCGGGCTCTTCGTTCGCGGCGAAGCGCGCGACTGTGAGAGCAGGTCCCAACCACGCTCCCTGGGTCCGAGACCAGCACCCATTTCGGGTCGACCGAATCCCCGGGACGCTTCGCCTCGCGCGGTGGATCGGGTTCTTCGCATCGCATCGATATAATCGCTGGCGGCGACAAGGCGAACAAACTGTGGCACTGCTATCTTCAGTTCCGGTCGCGCCTTCGGGCTCAGCTGGCGCGGCGTGATTTGCAGTAGCGACGACCCGTTGCGCACACTTCTGTCCTTCAGGGTAAGCGTGGTCGCTCTTTTTCGATGCGGGGCCCTGCTTCCTTCCTCGGTATTGCTTGCCGCATGTTGCCGCGAAATGGAGACGGGCGCGAGCATGCCCGAGTCTTGGCTGAAGCTCCGCCGCACTGCTCCAACCGCGATGCCTTCCGGTGTTTGTGTTGGCACAACAATAGTTCCGCCGTTGCTCCTCGAAGCATGTGTCCGCTGCGAGGTCTGCGTCGCCCCAGCGCCTCGCGCAGAGATGGTGGACGGCTTGGCAGGACCAGCTGAAAGTCCCCGGCCTCCTCGCGCCGACAGCTCCCGCTCGACGAACATGTTGGTTTGCGTTTGTTGATGATCGTCGCTCGCACCCACCAGTGCACTCTCACTTTCATCTTCTGAAACGCTTCCATCGCGCCCTGTTTCGCACTGCATGTTCTGGAGGTGCAATCTCGTGAATCGCTTCTGATTCTGAAGCGCCATGCGAGCAACATCGAAGCCGATTTCGGGTCGAAGACGAGGATCGAAGACGAGGACCTCGCGTCCGTCCACGTCCTCGTCCCTGTTGCAACACGCCCAGGCGCTACCCCACATCCGCGCGAGCTCTTCAAATGCGTCTGGCTCGACCGATTGGGTAGCTGCCAATTCTTGTTTTTCTTATTCTCACGCCGATAAAGCTAAAGTAAGGTACCCCTACGAGCTGTACTGCACGCAGTGGAATTGATTGAGTTATGCTTATGCAGCTTGCTTAAAGTCACAGAGAGGAAGAGGTGTCGTGTGTATGCAAGTCCAAGTCAACATTGTGATTGTCTTTGCCATACAGTTACAGATAGTCGTGATCCCCTGCCGAACTGAGTTAAAGGACTCGTAGTCGTTGATTCCAAAAAAGAATACTTCGGGGGCACACACGGCATTGGCTCCTCTAGTTCGGAATTGATTCCGGTCGCGGTCGGCACGGACCACTTCAAGTGACTTGTACGAAAAAGCTTTTCCACAACACGAAAATAAGAGCGCAGGCGAACGGAACTGTGAAGTTGTGACGACCGTCGTACGCATGAACTTTCAACATCATCATCAATGTGAAAGTTAACAGGAGCGGAAACGGCACTGGCGCACTAGACTTAGACGCGGCCGCGGGCGCATGGGCAATGAATCCATCGGAAAGACAAGAAGCGTTTAGAACGAATAACAGTGTTGCGAAAGAACGGATGCCGTTGAACCGAGGTGACAGATGCCCAGCCATGAACATGATTGCAAGACCGTCAGCTTCGACTCAGTCTCAGTGTTGTCCACGACTTGCATGCACCCCTCTCATTGGATGCCTCGTAATACACGATCATCGATTTTGATTTTTACGTAGGGTAGCGCATGATGCCAGCGCAGTAAAATAAACGGGATATCGGAGTATGTAAGTATATCATTTGCATCCGCACCCGCAGCGCTGAAACTGCTTGTTTGTAGGTAAAAACAAAAACTAAAACCTGAAACGGCGTCGACTGATAAATCTCAGATGCTTATGGGCAAAGGCAATCTAGTGAGAATACGCGGGCGGGGGCCGCCGTCTCAACGCAGTTGTCACCACTTTCATTCCCTTGCCTTCGTCCCATAGATGCGCTCAAACTCTGCTCGTTCCTTGGCCAGCACTTCGCGGTCCAGCGTGAGTGGCTCCGGCGCGACCCAGTCTAGCGCGATCGTTTTCTTCCACCTAAAAAAGTTAGGCATATCGCCAATCTGGATGAGCTCTTCGAAAAACCCCGGCCGCGGCTCGGCGACGGGTTTGCTCCATTCCGGAATGCCGGCCGCATTTCCGGGCACACCCTCCACAGCGCCCCCGTCGCTGCGCTTCTTGATTGGGGATCGGCCCGATCCCTTCCTCTGGGGTAGTGTCAGGTACTGCGTCGCGAGGTCGGTTTGCAGCTGTTCGCGCTGCCTCGCGGTTGACATAATCGCGGTCGCGGGGTTCCCTCTGCGCGCCCTTCCCCCGGCAGCTCCGGCGAGCGGGTAGTTCGGTTTCCCGCCTCCAGAAGAGCCTGGGCGTGCCGCCGAACGGTGACGCGCCGCGGAGCGCGAGCGCCCCCGCGACCTCGCGCCTTCGCCGCGTTCCCGTCCTGCTTCCCCGGGTGCGCCTCGTCCTCCTCCACGACCATCGCCCTCGCCGCGTTCCCGCGGCCCCCCGTTAGAGGGGTGAAAAACCTATTTTTGGCGGTATTTCTGCCAGGTAGATGACTCGCCTAGTGCCGAGACAGAATACGACACGAAATACGAGAGAAAATACAAGACAACACAGAGAAATGACCGGCCTCATTCGATTGCACCTCCTGCCCATCGCATTGAGGTGCTAGCTCCCTCCCTAGCAGTACCG
>RXOD01004068.1:0-29871 GCA_005223375.1 Amoebophrya sp. AT5.2
GAAGGCGAGCCTGCGGACGGGGCGGGATGAGGAGGAAACAGCAAGAGGCGAGCAAGATGAACATTGGGTTGAGGGGCGCGACAACGGATCCGGCAGCGAGCAGGACGATCGCGCGAGAACAATGGCTATGGGAAACTACAAGTCGCCGGTGCAGGACTCGAGCGCTGCGACCGCAGGAGACCCAGACGTGCTTGAGTACGTGATCGCCCGTCCGCAGGACTTCGACGACATCTGGAAAATCTCGATACCTGCGCCGCGCGCGGCGGTTGTATTCCAGGCAGCGGACACCGTCGCAGAGCACCTGTTCGCGGTGGCGAAAATTTTCCACGATTCGGAGAGCGGAAACGCGGTGGGGGAGCGCACCCGCGACGTTCTGCTGTTGCAGCGGGACCTGCAGAAGTGCAACAGCGTGTACGAGAAGATGGAAACTTGCGACCTGTTCGCCGAGACGACGTTCCACGCCTGGCGGCAGTGGAGAGCGCGAGCCTTCTACGTGGCTATCGAATACCCGGAGTGGCTCCAGTACAAGGAGGGGCTGCCGGAAGAGAAGCTGGAGGAAGTGAAAGCGCTGGCGAAACAAAAAGAATCTAAAAGAAGGACATCTTCAACAAGTGCAAGTGCTGGAATCACCACGATTTCCGGCTCAGCGGCCGCCGCTGTAGCTGCCTCGTTAGAAGATGATAAACGAGCACCTGAGCTGCAGGAGGGAGAGGAGTTGACACTGCCACTGCGAGAAGGACCTCCCGGTGACCACCGCGGTGCTCCCGAGGTGGATCGGTCGAAAGAAGATCCTTTCGGAGTAGCGGTGACACCGGAGCAAAGACGGGAGGAGCAAAAGGAGCGCGAATTCGCATTCCTTCGCGCGATCGAGGACACCAATCCGTACCGGCTGCAGCAGTACAGCGCGAGCGTCGAGCAGCGCATGGCTTTCGCCCGCAACGAGCACCTGATCGGAGAGCTCTGTCCGTTTCTGTCACGGAATGTCGAAGAAAACATTTGTATGCGCGCAAACCAGCTAACGCAGATGAAGCAAAAAATTTTTAAGGAGCTTCGAGAGTCGCAGCAAATTCTGCCGGAATTCGGGACCCGATACATGCTTAAGTGGATGCGCCTCGTCCTCCGGAAGTTCAACGACCCAACAGTCCTGGCGAAGAAGCGGAAAACCCTGCGCGCGGAGGAAGAGGCGGCTCGGTTGCGGACCACTGTTGCTGGTGCGGAGGTGGCCCCGGCCACAACTGCAACCACCACTGAAACCGCAGGGGCCCCCGGCGTGAAAAATTCGAGGGGGCATTCCGGGACTAAGGACGGGGGCGGGGATGTTCAGGGTGACCATCATCGCCGAGGAGCGAGGAGGCCGCGCACGAAAATGGTCGGCTACAGTGACAACGCCGCTTCTTCCATCGCGGTTGGCTTGCAGGCTTCCCAGATGAGCTCGCGAGACGAGGAGGGGATTGATGTGGACGACGAGGACGGCAAGTGCGACCAAGAGCGTACGGGGCGGCGCGCCGCCATGTCGTTTGCCTACGAAGGTGCAGAAGGCGAAGATGGCGAGACGTCTTGGAACGACATTTTTCCTGGAGACCTCTGCGAACCCCACGTGGCGTCGCGCATTCTTGCGGATCAGTGCATGCGCACGGCGCTGGTGTACGAAGAGGCTGCTCGTTTCCACCGAAGGAAACTCGAGCTCGAGTTTTGTCGCGAGCGGGCAGACGAGATCGACGAGAAAATTGAGTCCAACATTGTTCCGCTCGACTTCGATGAACGTAAGGACGAGGCCTGGCGGGCAAACTACAATGCTGCTCGGCACGGCGACCCCAACAAGTGGGTTTTGATCGTGAATCCGCGAAAGCGGCCGCCTACTCGATTGCAGCACCTGCGGCGCAGACGAGCAGAGAGGATCGCTGGGCCGTGTGCTCCCCCTGTTGACCTCCGCGTGAAGAGCAAAAGTCGCAAAGGCCCCCGCAAAACGACCAAAGGCAATAGCGAGCAAGAGGAGGAAGCGCCTGCAGAGCGAGGAGAACTTTCCGCGGAAGACGGGACGAGCGCGGACGATAAGGCGAGGAGAGGGCCGATGGTGCTCGTGAAGGGACGATGGAAACTACCGCGAGGGCGCGAGAAGGTCCTGCTGAGAAGCGAGTCAGTCTTGCCCGAGTTCTACCGTGAATCCAAGTGGAAATATGTCAAGGACCGAGTCAGTCACTACTGCCTCTGCTCCCCGCGCCAGCCTCGGAGGGGTGCCTTGGAGGCCTTTTCGAAGCATCTCACAGAACAGATGTGGGGTGGCGCAAAATCTTCAGATGGCACGTGTACTAGGGAAGTCGCAGCAAGAGGATGCAGTGTAGGCCTTGGCGCAGGCGGACGAGCTGCAGTCGCTGCTGCTATTGCTGCACAGCGAACAGAAGCCGCCCGTGCCGCGACAGCAGCTGCAGACCACGACAGCCCCGAGTTTCTGGAATACCGACGGCACCAGGTCGTCAAAAGCTATCAAGCCGCGAAGATGCACGCGCAGCGCTTTCGTGCGTTCGCCCTTGCGCTCAAAGAGACAGCTTCCTGGGAGCACGAGGTATACGACACGCGCCGCAAGATCTTCCTGTCGCTGGTTAATGAAGGGACCAGGTGGTAAGTGACCAACGAACTGGTATAGTGAATGGCAATGCTGTTGCTGGGTCTCCCCTTCTAGAGTGGCGGATTGCCCTAGAAGGTGGCGAGTGCGTTAAGGCGCTCGGAACCGCTCGGCGTTTGTGCCGAGCGGTTTCAGAGGTGCCCCATTGTGGGCGGTCGTAGGAGTTGGCGTTCGCGGGAGATCGATTATCCATGGGAAGGTAGAGGGAATGGCTAGGGGCGGAAAGCCACTGACTACTAGCTTAGAATGGTGTTGGTGATAAGACCAGATGAAAGCAGAGCAAAAAAGGGCGGTCAGGGCGGCGATTCTTGGTTGTCAGCTTTAGGGAGGGCGCAGGAGTGCCAACCCTGGCGACCGCGATAAACCGCCCGCGTTGCTATTGTAGACCTGCTCTTCTTGGGACAACTCGAGGGGACCCCGAAAAGCCTCCCGAAAATTTCACTTTGCTACCTGCCTACTTACCACCTGGTCCCGCCATGCTGGTTGGGGTGAAGCACTTACGCGCGCCACAGCGACAGCAGTTTTTACGTAACTTGCGGAAGGCGCAGGGAAAGGTGGCGCGGACCCAGAGGCGGGCGCAGTTGCGGGCACGACTCAGAAGCGGCAAGTTGGTGCGCTGGGGGGACGGGAGCCCTTCTTCCGCCGTGGATATTAAAGGGAATGGTGCCGCAGTTTGGATGAAAGCACCTCGGCCAAAGAAGCCGGGATACTCGATGAAAAAACGGAGCGCAAACGCCGCTTCAAAAAAGTCTGCATCCTGTGCTCCTGAAGCTCGTGGTACCCAACAACGTCGAACAGGCTTCGTCGACCCTCGCGACCCTGATGCGGGTTACTACTACCGGTGGTATCACGACGCGCAACTCGGTCGCCACGTTCCGACCGTGCAAGACCGGATGTCGCAGTTCAAGCGCCTCGTGTATCTGCAAGAAGTGCACGTCGAGGGCCTCACGAAGCAGCACGAACGCCAGGCGCGCATGTTGCACAGGGTGACGAAAAATTTGACGCAGCCTCTGAAGGAGGAAATGGCAAAAGTGCAGAAGAAAGCGGAGGAGGCGGCTCTCGCGGCTGGCGAAGATGGTGACCCAGTAGTGGACCACGCGCTCGGATTCCGTCAGGTGAAGAAGCACCTCCTTCGCGGGGGCCATCATGGCAACTCTGCAAAAAGGCTCCGCGTGGTCAGCACCGGAGAACTGCTTGCGCTGGAGGACGCGGCAAAGCGGCTCGCGCACTTGGAGGCGGAGGCTCAATTGTTTGTGTTTCGGCTAGCCGCGGAGCGGCGCTGCCTGGCGGAGCTGAAGCTGAAGCAGCAGGGCTTTTCGCGCACGTTCGCATTTCTGACGGGAGTGGACAAGAAGCACCTGCGGCAGCTGCCACGGCGAAACGCGAGACTGCTCCTCCTGCGCGACGAGATCGAGCGTGTCCACGACCTGGTAGCGCCGATCTTCGACGTCGCGAAAATCCACGAATCCGACCACCGTGGGAGGGAGACACGCGCCCGAGGCATCGGCGAGGGCCTCCTGGACACATTACTGCTGCGCGGTGGCGGAGGTTTTCGCGGTAATAAAGAAGCGGCAGATTCTGGGCCGCGAGATGAAGATGAGTTCGAATTCGAGCTTGAAGAGGTTGTACTAAGCGAGAACGCTGACGATGTGGTGGATGGTCGAGCGCAAGGAACATCTTCTCAATCGCACGGGCGGCAGGGTCAGACAGGTCGCCCCTTGCGCGCCAGTGATCTACCGCGTGTCGAAGACGTGGTCGCTCGGTCGACAGCGGACCTCAGGCAGCACGGGCAGAGCGGCTTCCCTACAACCACACACGAAGTAGATCATGAGGCGAAGATACATCAAGACGAGGTTCTGGTTACACTCGCGGACGTGTACCAGACCGGTGCATTCCGCGAGGCCTTGCGAAGGGCAAACAGCGTCCTGCTTGCCGGGGACAAGTACAAGTCGCTGCTGCGTGTTTCGGAGCCCTTGGACGAGATCTGGGCGCAGCGCAAGAACGCGCACCGCCGCATCACGGTAAGCTTCATGGACCCGTTTGCCGATAAGGACGGTGGTAGAGTCCTGAAAGCAAAGGCAGGGGAGCACCAGTACGACAACCCGGACGACGCCAAAGAACTGCTGGAGGCGAAGCTGGCGATCCCGACGCTCGATTTCCGGGACCGCTTTCGAAGGTGGAAAAAAGGATGTTCTCCAATATCTACCGCCGATCCACCAGCCGCTTGGCGCGATCGACACGAGCGTGGCCTTCCGGTCCTTCGTCGTCATCAGAGAAAAATGCGCGGCGGCCGGCACGATTCCGATTCCGATAGCGACGCGCAGCGAGAGGTATGGCGGAACCCCGCCGGCGGCGCGGCTTCGGTCCCGTCGAAACAAGTGACCGCCAGTCTTGGCTATGAAGAATGGCCCTGGAGGCGGCGGCCCAGGAATGCGAGCTGGAGGTACTCGTCGGGCTGGAACGGAAGGGGCAAAGGCGGAGCTCACGGGTACGGCTACAACCCACAGCTTGATGTGCTATCCCAGCACGCCGTTCAGCCGCCTCTTGGGCAGCTTCCGAACTCGTACGTCCAATCTTTTTCAAAGGCGGCCCCGTGCGCTCCACAGCTCACTGAAGGGATCTGCCCTGCGCAGTCGACGGCACAGCAAGCGTTTTCTGGTGCGAACTATTGGGCAGCCAACGTCGCAGCGCCACCTGCTGCACCGGCTGCTGTTGGCAACAAGGGCGCGCAGCGAAAAGGCAGGGCAAAAGGCATAGGCAAGGGCTATTTCGGGCCGGACACCTTGTTTCAACCCGACTTCGGCGGCGCGGCGCCACGACAGAATCTCGCTCTGCTCGACTACGCTGCGGACGAGCCGTACCCGACGACAGGAGGTTACTATGATGAGAACCTGCAGGGGTATTTCGGATATGATCAGCTGTACGATGAGGGGATGCTGCCGCCCTATGACGACCCCTACAATGTTGACGATCAGTTTCTGGCGCAGATGCAGAATTTCAGCAACTACGAGTTGCACATCAACGGCAACGTCATCAATGATGCGTTGCAACATGGTCATGGTTGCCAGCAGATGGCGCCCCCCTGGAACTACTCTTGGTCAACACCAGCCGCAGCAGGAGTGGGTGGATGGGGGGAGCAGAGAGCCTGGGGCGAAGAACACCAAAACGAGATGACGCGGTCAGGGCGATGGCCGCCGAAAGGGCCACCTCGACGCTACGAATGCGGCCGCCGGAGCAGCGTTGAGTCGCTGGACGACATTCCCCTGCCGAGCACTTCATCGAGCACCGAGACGGACGCACCCGAGGGCTCGAGGTTGTGCGCTAGAGCGGCCTTCCCGCGACACGGACGCCAAGGATTGATACCGACACATCCGCATGAGCACGACCATGCAGTCAAGGTTTTCAGGATAGTTGCGCCCGCGAATGACGAGCGGAGACGAGCACGCTTCGCGGATTCCGACGAAGGTCTGGGCGGCCGGAAAAACCCCAGAACAAGAAGCAGTTCATCCATTAGTGAGAGCACCCCTTCTTCGTCATCGTCGATTACGGCAACGAGCAACGAAGACGACGAACATAAGCGAAACGTAGAGAAGCTTGGCCGAAAGCGAAGGCGCAGGGAGGAAGAACGAAGACGGGAAAGCAACGCCAGATGCGAGTGGAAGGAAGACCAAAGATGGGAAGACCAAACAGGTGGATGGTACAATCACACGTTCGGGGTGGACTCGGCGCCTTCTCCACCACTGATTCCGGCCATTGCCAGGAAGTCTGGAGACAACGCACACGTTCGCTGCAAGCCGTACAAGGAGAGGAAAAGATCTGAGAAACAAGCTGCTGCCCCGCAACGTGATGCAGCTGTAGGTATCAAAAATTGCGGCGCCGACCCGGCGTGTTCGTCTCCGTCTGCGCACCGACTGAATCCGCACGCAGACCCGTTCCAGCCGGGAGCAGCCGGTGGAGGATCGGAAGCAGCGCCGCCGGTCGCGAGCGACGGCTTCTCAGAGAACATTGACTCCCAGCACCTATGGCAGGACGAGGAGATCGAAAAGATTCGCTGCAATGTTTTCCGCGCCGTGCAGAAAGACATCAGGGCGCGCGAGGAAGTCGAAAACCGCACGCCGCACGACAACCCGATACGCGATGACCGTGGCCGCTGGGTCGTGAAACCCTACTTCGATACGAATTTGCGCAAATGGATCCAGGGACGGTACGACGACCGGGGGCGGTACTTTGAAGGATACGATGACCCGGAGACGAAAACCTTTGTCCGGATTTGCAGTGGGTACTGGAGGACGACGCCGAGCACGATGCAGACGTTTGTCCGCCGCGGCGGTGAAGAGGGGCGAAGCTTTTCGAAGAGGAAGCGGAGCAAACGAAAGGTTAAGTTTTTCGACGTGCAGCTCGCGCGACAGTGGGCGCGCGCAGAAGATGGCCGCGCTGCAAAGGAAAAAGCGGAAAAGTCATGCTCTGGTGCAGAGGATGGATCCCACTCCACCGAGACGCGGAATGATGAAGAAGAAAAAGAGCAAGATGAATTTTTGGAGGGGGGCGCAGGAGAGCATCGTAACAAGCCGCCGCCCCCTCAGTTTGTGCACGCGTACTGGGACGGGTACGGAAATTGCATCGAATGTGTGTGGAACAAGTACGAAAAGGTTTGGCAGGAGCGCACGCGGGAGTACACCTTTCTGCCTGGTGACTGGAACTACGCGGGGCAAGCAGGGACGCAGGCACAGCCGAACGCTGCACGCAAGAGAGAGCCGCGCATAGTGGACGCAGGGCGCTGGATTGTGCTCACGCGGACATATTTCCATCCGGTGCACCGTTGCTGGATTACGAAGAATAGCCGCGGACTGTACTTGGAAGTCATCGAACGGAAAAACGCACTGTGGAAACAGAAGGGAGCGAAAGAAGACTGGCACTACGACGAAGAAGGGTAAATACTGCGTTTGTTTCAATCAACAAAAGAAATCGAAGAACTATGGCGTCGAGGGCACTTTAGAAGTGAGATTCGCCCAAATTTTTCTGGACATCCGTGATCCTGCAAGCCTCGTTTACAGATAAATGCCGACTTTCAACGTCAACACTACAACAGCATCCGCCGTCGAGGTCCGATGCCCATCCGGGACACGCCTTCGATCGAGTCCCCGTTTGTCGGAATGGAGCTTGCCGGCAAGCGTGCTTTTCTTCATAGCCGGCGCTTCCTGGACCTAGACGTGGCAGACAACGTTCTCAACTCCACGGCCCCCCCGCACGAGTTTCTGCGCAAATTGCTGAGGGAGTCTGTCCTTGGGGAGGACTCTTGGAAACTGGTGTCGTGGCGCGTCGGCAAATGCTTCCTCACGGACGCGGAGCGGAAGTTCCTTCAGTGGCTATTTTTTCAACCCCACGACACCCCTCTAGACGCGCGGAAGTCGCATCCGCGCTACGAGCCTTTGGAAGATAAGATTATCGTGGATGGGCTGCGCAACGGGGATCCGCTTTTTTTACTCGCACAGAGGGCGGATGCGGTGGAAGGGGAAGAGCCGGAACCATTGCGGCGGCAGAAACGAAGGATGGAGATGAAAAGGCCGACCAGCACATGCGAGGCGCGCGGCGAGGCGGAAGCGGATGCGGACAATTGTTGTAGTAACAACACCAGCAATAGCAAAATTGAGTGCAGCAGCGATTTCAGCACTCGAGCATACGGCGGGCAGGAGTCTTTTGCGGAAAGTGAGCAGAAAGAAGAAGGTGCGTTGCATGCTGCGCCAGCTACGGCGGCAGCGGGCCGCTACCACGACCACTCAGAGACGGGGCTCGTCCAGCCGCGCGACGCGAAGCTCTGTGACTTTCTCGTGCGCAGCAGCTGCCGGACGCGCAGGGGGTGCATTAAGGCTTTCATCGATTTGGTGAATCGCAGGATTGAGGAGGCGCACTTGGCTGCACGCAAGCGGTACAAGCAGCTTTTAGAGAAGCAGTACGTGGAAGAATTGTGTCTCCGGCAGGCCGTTTGCGAGCAACTCTTAGAGGAATTTCGTCGCATCGATGAGCGCCAAACATCCAACCAACGAAAGCTGCAGCGGGCAAGACTGAAAGGGTTACCGGACTTGATTCGGCAGGAAATCGCAAAGCAGATCTTTGAAGAGTACAGAGCGCGCGTCGAAAACATTGAAGAGGACTGCTCCACGATTGTGGCGGAGGACGACGTTGCCTCTGTCCTGCTGCCGGCGAACGAAATCGGAAACGAGACTTCTTTTTCTTTGCTGACTCCGGGTAGGGAACTACACGCAACGGCTTCGAAGCGAGCACAAAAAGCTAACGATACGACCGACGACGACGAGCAGGCCGAGAATTTGTGGGATTCTCGGGCCGGAAATGCACCAGGTCAGCACGGTGACGAGGAAGAGTGGTATGCGTATGATGAGAACGGCAGCCGTACCGTCGCCGTCGGGAAGTACTACGTCGACGAAAACACGGGGAAGCGGAGAAAGTGGCGAGACTACAATGACGGCAAATACGTAACGGACGAATACGGCAACCAAACTTGGCAATGGAACGAAACCTCGAGCGAAGAAGAAGCCAAAAGCGCTAGTCGGAGGCGCTCGTCAGCCGGGACTGGGGGATATACTAGTCGCTCGAGCAATCAGACCGAAGGCAATTATACCAGCAATAGCCCACCCCGCAAGATGAACAGTGATAGACGGAGGAGAAGAAGGAAACGCAGCGACCGCTCTGCTTCGTCCCACAAGTCGTGCTCGGGCTCTTCCTCGGGCTCTGGCTCGTCGTCTTCCTCGACTTCAACATCCTCATCTTCTTCAGGATCAAGTGATCAAGAGCCTGCGTCAGACGGCACCCGAGGCGTGCATCGCCGGCGAGCTGCGTCAGCGTCTCGTAGCTCGCATACGGTATCGGTGGTCTCGAGGAGCCGGCGCACCAGTATTAAGTCCGGTTCTGAAGAATCCAAAAGCAGGCGCACCTCGCGGTCCGCATCGCGTCGCGGTTCCAGCCGAGGCAAGCCCTCCTCACGACGGACACGCAGCTCCGTAGCAAATAAGGATGCAGCGTCGTTGTCACGGTCATGCGGCCAGAGCTTATCTTCATCTTCCCCAGAGTCTTCGTCAGAGTCTTCCTCCCAGAGAACCGGAGCCCGCTCGTCCTCCCAGAGAACCGAGGCCAACTCGCCCGCCGTCGTAGAACGTCCTCACGCCGAAGACGAGCGCTCCCAAAGCAGCTCCTGCAGCCGTAATGATTCCAACATTTCCACCCCCAGAAGCAAAATCTCTTCACGTCGCTCGTTGCGCTCCAGATCGGCCAGCACGACGACCCGGGCGATCAAGCGTATCCCGCCAATATTGAAGAAGCGGTACCAGATCCCGAACAAGATGCTGCAGGACGAGGACCACTTTACGGACGTGGACATTGTCGACCTCCAACGCAGGGACAACCTGTTGAACGACTGGGTCGCGCGCGGCATGCCCGTTTCCGAGCTGCACGCGATCTGCGTGAATTTGCTGGACGTCGGGCCGATGTTGGAAGGGTGTTTGACGGAGGAGCAGTGCTCGCTTCCCGCACGGATCAGCGACGAGTACAATATCATCAACGGGCTGACGCGCGACATGGCCGAGTTTGATTCCTGGTGGAAGACTTGCCAGGCCAGTCTGGACAGCGTGAACAAGGAGGTGCGAAACCTGCGCGAGGCGCTCGGTGGCAAGCTGAGCGAAGAATATCTGGAGTTCCTGCGGTGCGGCGGTACAAGAAGTGCAGCGGCGGTTGAGCTTCCTCCCTCGACGTCGTGGCAGAGGCCGTTCGCGGAGCGCGCGGCCCGCATGAACAGGACTTTCACGATACGCCAAAACCCCCGTCGCGGCGAACAAAAGAACACAAAAAGCGTCACGAAAACGATGACCCCCGCGGAGCAGCTGTTCGAAACGGTCCGGCAGCGGCAGCTCGAGTTGAACTTGGAGCTGAAGAACCGGCTTGAGCCCTACTTTCATAAACACAGGCGGCGCTGCGCTTCTTCTAGAAGGAGGTCCTCAAAATCGCAGCAACGACCTCTCAGCCGCGTGTGGATGGTCGAGCGGATCATGTGCGAGTACACGCTGATGAACGGCGAAATCAAAGACCGTGCGTCGAACGAGATCGACGAGAGGCGAAAGTGGATGCAGTACCTGCACTACTCGCTGAGTGAGAACGGTACGGGCGGAGGGAGGGAAGCGGTCGGGAAGAGTCTGGCGAGCTGTAGCGCAGGAGCCCGGGCAGTGTTTCTCAAGGCGCGCGAAGAGCAGCTGCTGGGTACCGGTCGAACGGTAAGGACCGGGGAGGACGAGGGTAAGTGTAAGGAAGGAGGAATGGAAAATGCCGATGAAATCTTCCAGGACGGCGTGATCCCGAAGTTGCGAGAGCGGTTCCACCAGTGTCGAGATCCCTTTGAGGCGCACTTGCTCTCCGTCCTGCGCGAGTTCGAGAAACACCACAACGGCGCGGGATTCGGGGCCGGGCCGAACCACCCGCGGCGGCTCGCGAAACAGATGAACGTGCGGGGGAGCTACGCCGCGACCGAGTTCGCCCGGCGCCCGAATAAGCAGAAAGCCCGGCCGCGGCTTGCCGCCCTGCGGCAATACGGCAGAAAGTTCGGCAGGGGCGAAGAAAACCTCGCGAGAGGGGCGAATGACCTCGACGGAGGAAGAACGCTGCTCAAGAAGCCGCACGGATTTGCAGGCATCGCCGTGCGGAGGGCGGACCAGAAGCAGCGAAGACTCGTGCGCGGAGTGCCGGCGCTGGCAGCTGCACACATGCGAGAGCGACTCAGCATGGCTGCGCAGGAGGATCAAGCAGGGGATGCCGGTTGGAGTCACTCGCTGCACCCGGACCGTTGGGAGGCGACGATCGCGGATCTCGATGGCGAGTTCTTTCAGAACGACGTGCTCTTTCACGTGGACGAGGACGATCGCGATTGCGATGCGGCACCGGGGAAGCCGGGACTGCGGGAACGATTGCGATTGCCCGAGGTGGTGGAAAATAGAAGTCGCAGTCAGACTCAGAGTCTGAGTCAGAGGGCAACTACGCGCTTCACATCTGCAAAGTCGAACCTGACCGACGACGAGGAAAAGCAGCTGATCCAGCAATTACTCGAGTTCGACTTCGTACCGCTCCGCCATCCCGTAAAGACGCTCCCCGAGAACCCGCTGTCCGAGGCGGACTTTGGCCTGATCGACGAAGTGGCGGCGGGCAAGGACTGGAAAAGCCTCGAGGTGTTCGTGAACACCATGGAAAAGCGAATCCCCGAGTACTTTGAGACCATGGAGGCGGTGATCTACGGTTGCTGCGACCCGGAGTGCAAGCGGCACCTGCGGATCGAGATCGAGGCGGAAAAAATTGATCTCGGCGAGATCGCTGTGGCGGACATCCAGAAAATCGGAGAAGAGCAGATGCGAGCAGAAGAGGTGAAGAGGGGGAAACTTGCGCGCGACTTGAAGGTCGCGGAAGAAGTACTTGCAGAAGAAACGGAACGGAATTTTCTGCAGGAAAAATTCTTTTTGACGCGCCAGAAGAACGAAGCAGTAGGGAGCGGAGAAGAGCATAGTAGCGACGGTTGCGACAGTGACAACCCGGAAAGCAGAAGTTCCGCGTCCGAGAGGTCGCAGCTGGCGGAAGACTCACCGCACTCCAGCGACAAACCAAGAGAAAATGCCGCGGAAATGGATCACGCCGCATGCCGGTCTTCTGGCCATGACCCAACGTCTGACAAGCCAGTCTCGGAATCTGAAAACTCCCGTGTTTCGCTTTCGTCGCCGCGCCGTGCTTCTTCGTCGTTCAACAACGAGGCGTGCGAAGTGCCTCCCCGGCAGGGCCAACAACACCGGGAACACGAACAGTTTTCCGCGCTACTGCGCAGCTTTGGCGAAGATGGCAAGGAGATGCGGTTTGTTGCCAATGTTCTCCGTCTCGACCGGACCAACGCCAGTCTTTTGTCCCAGGCCCTATTACTCGTCGTCGCTGAGGAGTACTTCGGGGGTGAGCAGATTTCCGCACCCGGACTCCATGTTCCTAGCTCAGGCGGCGAAAATCTCGTTCCGTCCTTTTCCCAGGTCGCTGACATCCTCTCCAACGAAATGCGACATGATCAGGGTGACAGTGAAGGTGACGCCGCGGTTGCAACTTCTACCCCGACAACCGACTCGAAGAAGGCTGTACTGCAGCAGCAAATGCGCGGCTTCCTCTGGAACGCACGCGCTCAAGTGCAACAATGGAAAAACTTGCAGTTGGGGTGTAAGCTGTCCCGCGCCCAGAATTTGAACAGCGCGTGTCCCATCTCGCTCGCAGACCACCTGCGACTGCACCTCCATCCGAACTTTGCACACGTGCCCATCCTCGCCCCCGACGCGGCCTTGCTCCCCTCGATGACCGTCATTGACGCTAACTACAGCGCTCCGGCGGAGGACCTCGACTCCGAAGACGACCGCGCGGCGCGGCAGGAGTTTGAGGAGAAGCTCCGCGCAGAGTATCGAACGCACGGAGCAGAGGCCGAGTACGGCGTTGGCGACCAACCCGCAGGGTCAAGCTGCTCCGCGGCTGCCCTGGAAGCGAAGAAACGTTGTCGAAGAAGGGAGTTCAAGGCAATTTTGCGAAGAAGGCGCGCACAAAGGGGCGCGAAACCGCGCATACCGAGTCTGCGAATGAGCCGCCGCGTAATCAATCATGGCTTCGCGGGAGTGGATCCAACGGCCGGTGCCCGCTACTGGGCCGGGAAAAGGACGAGGGCGGAGCTGAATGCAGAAGCGTGCAGAAACATGGAGATAATGGAAACCACGGGGGCTGTGGGTCGGGCGCGGGAAAAAGTGTTTGGGGCGCTGGTTGTTTTTCGTAGTGGTGGTGGTCGTGGTCCTCGCTTTCGGCCGAATAAACGGCAAAGAACAGAGCTTGGCAGAAAACTTGTTGCCTCTACTTACAGGGCGAGCTGGTTTTCGTATTCGTTCAATGATCGAAGAGGCACCCGGAGGTGCGGAACGAAAAAACTGATGGACAAAATGCGTCGCAACTTAGTTGTGCCCAGCGTAGCTGCGCGCTGGCTGGCTGAGCAGAAGCAAAACATTTCAAAGATGGACGAGGAGACGCTCCGGCGGCTCGAGGAAGAGGTAGGAGCGGCCGACTGCGAGGAGAGCGATCCCCGGCGTCTACCAACCAAGAACGGAGAAGAGGAATTCGTGGAACGTAACAGGGGTGTCCACGAAGTCTTGACGGATATTTTGCAGCACCAGCGAAAGAAATTTACAGGGAAGTTTTTCGCTGGCTTCGATGAGACATTGAAGAGGTGGGACGCGCCGGCGGCGGCGGCCCCGAACAACCGGCAGCATGTTCCTTCAGGACCTACTTGCACCACCCGCTGGCGCATTTGGCGGCGGCTGAACGATCCGCGGTGCACGATCAATAGAGAGCAGTTGAGGGAGATGCAGCGGGCCGCCGAGAATGATCGGCGCCACCACGACGCGTCTTCGATAACCACGGCGCCGCTGTACCCGCTGCAACTCGCACTCCGGACTCCCGCGCTGAGGACGGGGCTCTCGAAGTACCTGCTGGACCTCACCCACCTCACGCAGCTCTCGTTCCAGTTGCTGCCAACCGGCGGGCCCGGTAGTAACGACCCCGAAGCAGTCCATATCCACCGGCAGATGCGGATTGTGAAGAAAAACCTCCTTCAGCTCGAGCAGTTCCACGAAGAAGTCGTGATGCCGAAACGCCTCAAAGGGAACGATACTTCGGACGAGGATGGCGCGGAAGTTGATGCTCCGGACCGGAAAGGATCTGCTGCAGGAGATGCGCCGGGTTGTGGCTCGTCGTTCATCGGTGAGGAGGCAACTGCAAGCAACTTCGGGGAGAAGCGGCTTGCGGCGCTGGTTTCGCTCTTTGCGGAGGACTGCTGGCTGCGACTAGGCGTGTTCGCGAAAAGGCTGGCGTTCGGGGGGGTGTGTGGAAAGGCATTAGAGCTATTGCAGATGTGTGAGGACCATCTGGCGGTGTTCCGAGAGGCCGAGGCAAGAACTAGTACTGCTACTGCAGAAATTGAAATGAAAGTAGCCCCGGCGACCATTATGATGTGCCTGGAGAAAGCGATGCAGCTGCTGCAAATCGTCCCCCAGGACCCACAGCGGGAGAACTGCGCGTTCTACGGGGCGGCGAAAAATCAGCTACTGGTCGACACCGTCTACCCGACAAGGTCGGACCACACACGAAACCGCGCCATTAATCACCTCCGCGCGGTGTTTGATATACCGCCCTCCCCCTCGCCCTCCTGCTTCCGCGCATCAGATGCCAATCAATGCGCCGCATCTGAGAAACTACAGGAACCCCCCTCGCCGTGCGGTCTTGGCTTTTGGCGGCACGGAGACGCCTATGTAGACGTTGGGAAGCGCAGCTGCGGCCTCGCGACAACAAATGCGGCCGCCTTCACGCACGGCGATTTTTCGCGAAACGAGCACTGCCTGGAGGAGGATGGGATGCTCCACGAGCGGCCGGCGAAACAACTGCACGCACTGCAAGGGGCTGTTCTTGAAAAAGCACACAGGCGAAAACTTACCTTGGAGGCAGCGGCAAAAGCTTTTATCATCGGCGACCGTCTGAGCGACGACGGATCCTGGGAGTTTTCCTCGGAGAGCTCCGCTTGTTCTGCGGCATCCAAGAACCTCCCTTTCGACGGGTTGTTGAAGTTGAAGCGCACCAATCGAAGGCCGCATGGAGCGCGACCGCCGAGAAAGGACCACGCGAAGCTTTGGAAGCAGCGGTGCGTGGAAAACCGAATGGCCACCGCCACGAATTGGAAGGCATACTGCCAGACTATTATTGCCAAGAAGAAAAAGGAGAAAGACAAACAGGTCCTCGCCGGGGATGGCGAGCCGGTTGCTGTGACGCAGCACCAGTCGGAGGCGCTCTACTCGCCTTCCAGAGGAGCAGGAGCCGGCTCACGCAGAGTGGCCACGACGCTGCAGGGGACGCCGGACACGGGCGAACGGCGGCGAGGAGCAAGCTTATCCGAGGACTCCGACTCCGATAGTATTGACAGTGACGACTGGATTGCCCAGAGTCGCGCGTACTTCGCCGCAATAAAACAGCGAGAACAAAAAAAAGAGCGGGCGATGGCGATCAAGAACGATGGCTTCTGGAGGGACGAGGCCGAAGACGAGAGGATTCGGAAACGCGCAGGTCGTCTGGAGGCATCGATGGACAAAACTACGTCGGCGATCCGTCGGACGGCCCGGCGGGTGACAGGCATCGCGAAAGCGGAGCTCAAGAGCAGGCTGCGCCTTGCATCCAAGGACGTGCACCCGGCACAGCACGCGCTACACGTTTTTGAGAAGCAGGACAAGCGAAGAGCAATGCGAGAGCGTTCGCTAGAGGAACAGAGGAAGCGCGCGGGGAAGCTTCTGTTGAAGAACCGGCCACTTACACTTCGCATGAGAAATGCCGCCGACGCGCACGATATGGCGACTTGCTATTCTACTTCACTCGGAACTACTTCAAAAAAATTGTAAAGAGGACGTCCTGGGGCGGAAGATCATGCTATGCTATGCTGCAGCTGCGTGGCTTCTGCTTGCATCGAAGGCCACGCGGCCTTTGGGGGTGGGGTTCAAAGATTTGCCTTCCGGAACCCCCTCGGAGATGCCCCCCCAAGCTGCCACGTTCTGAAGCCCGTTCCCGATTAGGTTCTGCACCCCGGGAGGCCTCCTAAGAATAAGATCCCTCTCGAGCATGCCTCTCCGCGTCGGCCATACGCGATAGGCATAGAAGACGCCCCCCCGTGTGAGGAAGGTGGCAGGAATCTGCACCTTTCCACGTGTCTTCCAAGCCCCGTGCCCTGCAGCCGGGCAGTAGGTCAAAATTTTTGAAGTGCTTTAAGATGAAGGAGAAAATATCGCCATACACGAGCTTGAGCGGGTCCTTGACGCCGCGAGAAGCGATAGAACGCTGCCCCTGATGCTGCCGATGGGCGTCCGTGGACTGGAATCATTTGACGAGGATGAAGGAGCCGCGGCCGGAAGCGGAACAACTACTGCTACGCCCCCCTCCATTGTACACTCCTCGGGACGATCCGACAACATGTTGTGGCAATTCAAAAAGCGCATCGACTTCGTTGCGGAGTTTCGCAGCGCCCGCATCCGCCTGTCTGGCGCAATGGCGGCAGCAGGAGAGCACACCGCCCGAAGTGAGCACGGAGAGGCCGCCGGGGCCGCCGAAGCGGGCGGTGGCCATGAAAACGCCGAGGACGCCGTCGCCCGCTTCTGCAGGGACGACCTCAACGGCGCCCAGCTATTAAACAAGGCTGCTGCTGGTGCTGTCGACGAGCGCGAGTTAGGCCACGCGATTTCTTTGGTTCGTTTTTTACACCCCCGCAGGCAGCGAGCGCTGAACCGACGACGTCTGGCGGTCTCCGGCTTCGTTGAGGCCACGACGGCCGCAGACAACTTCCTGGTGAAGGCTTCCGCGAATAGTGAGAATATTGATCGCGAGTTGGAGTTGCGGCAGCTGCTGGTGGCGCACGAGAATGCCAAGAATTGCCATCGCGAGAAGCTCCATCGTTGGAAGAAGCTAGTGGTGGAAAGGCAGTTCCACACGTCGTCGCGGAATGCGGGAAGGCTCTTCACGCTCGATTCAAGAAATCTCGTGGATCATGATGTTGAGCACACGGCGAGGACCTCCACGACACGCTGTGAATTGGGATGCGATCCCGAAAGCTTTTTCCTATACGCGGACCATGGTGAGTACACGTCGTCGGAGGTGGAAGAGGACGACGCCTGTAGTTACGATTCCTCGTGCCCAAGCAGTGACATGTCGTCGCTGGCCAGCGCGCACGAAGCAGAAGGCCCCATAGTGCAGTACATGTTGAAGACCACTGGCGCAATAAGTAATAACCGGGGAAACGACCACTACGACAAGAACAACGCAGATCAGATGAATGTGCGTTGGAACAACTACAGCAGGAGCGGCGCGACTGATCTCGCGGGGTTGAGCAACGGAGTGCTGGCGAAAGTGTCAACGCAGCAGGACCAAGATGAAAGCACCGGGGAACACGAACACCACGCGACCGAATTGGGTCCGCGTCTGCTCCTGCTTCAGATGGGTGTTGGCAGCATGACTGCTTTGGAGCGTCGCGACCATCTTGAACACATCAAAGCTCCAGGAGGAACAATTTCCGCTGAAATCCGGTACGACCGCGACTGTTCAGGCGATTGGCCGCGAAATAAAGTGACATGTGACGACTACGAAACCGATTCGGGATGCTCCGAGGAGTGCGCCCTTCTCGAGCTCGCTCAAGCCGTGGCGCTTGTTAACCAAAGATTCGTGGTGGATGTAGAGTCGCAGTTGGCAAGGAAGCGCAGAAAACGCGCACGGGCGGCAGAGCGACGAAATAAAGCCGATGGGAACATCAACAACAACGCGAACGGAGATGACACCGGAGGCGCCGTAGTCACAACTCCAGCCGGGCGGCCTGCATTTGCTTCCCACCATACCCGCTACGAAAAGTACTGGGCCCAGTTCCAACAAACCGTACACAAAAAGCAGCGGGAGCGCGACGCATACTACAGAAACACGCGGCACAGCATGAAGCCCGACGGCGTGAGGAAGGCCTGGCGCGGGATGCACGAGGGCAGGACAGCGGAGTACAGCGCAGCGCGCGAGCGGACGGCGGCGGAAATTCACGAAATCACGGAGAGAGGACGGAGAATGTTCATGGACCCAGCGGTGGTGAAGACGCTCGTGCACCGGAAAAAGCAAAAACAACCGCTCTTCGGCAGGAAGCCAGAGCGTCCACCAGAGCTCGCCACGCACTTTCTCGACGAGGTTCGGCCATTGCCTCGCTTTTGCGTCCACACGCACCGGGGAGCTTTCGTGGAGCCGGGAACGAGACGCCACGGCATAGAGGACCACAGCGACCCCAATCGCGGTGTTGATGGCGAGACTTCCTCGTCCTCCCCGACACTCGACACGACGATGACCTCTCGCGAAAGCGGGAGCGGTAACGACGCGGCGTCGCGATCCTCCGACAGTGACTACTGCTCGAGCTCAGATCTTTCGCCCACCCAGTACAAGCAGCTTGCGTACAAGGGCACCGGCGCGTTGGAATTTCGGCGGGGGTTTGAAGAGAACGAAATTTTCCGAAACGCCCGGAATTCTTCCCGTCGTGCAGGAAACCTTCTGCGCGACGGGTACTCACGGCCCGCCAAGTATCGCTGGCCGATCGGAGTGAGGAAAGTAGACGATGCGGCGAGGAGCGACGGCGCGGTGGACCTTTCGTCCCGAAGAGAGTCCCCCGCAGCGATTCAGGCGGTCGCGGCGCAGCCGAGCACTTTCAAAAACGGTAGAGACTTTTACGACCCCAAAACGTACCGAGGAAAGCTGTTGAGCCGGAAGTTCGTGCAAAGCTGCGTGCAGATCGTCGAGCCGACCAGTGGCGAGGTATTGCAAGCGGAAGTAGCTGCAGCTGCTGTGGCTACAAGTGCGAACGATCCTCGTGTAGCGAACATTAGCGGGTATTTCACGCAGCCACGGACAAACCCTCTCACTGGAGAGCGGGTTCCGCGCTGGCCGCTGAACCGGGCACGCAAGGTGCTCAACTTCGTTCGCAGAAACCGAAGATGGCCCGAGACAAAGGACCTGTTTCTGTGGCAGGAGGATCATGTCGGGTTGCACGCGTCGCGAAATAGCAGAGCTGAAACGTCGCCCGATCCTGTTGAAAACGATGGCTCGCTCGATTATGCGAGCCGAGAGCAAGAGGAGGACGACAAAGTATCTTCCTGCAGCAGTAGTTCTGCATTCTCGCGGGGGACCGCAAGCGTCAACGGTTCTGTCGCGACAAGCACCGATCTCGAGGAGGAGCGCCTTCGCGACAAACAGAAACACCAGGACGCGGGCGAGCAAAGGAAAAAGAAGGTCCTGGTCCGCGGGCTTCATTTCGTTTTCGATTACGGGAAGGATTTGTTCGCCGACGCAGGGGCGGTCCGGAATGAGTCTGAGGCTCCGAAGATGAAGGTACCGGAGGAGGGCGTCGAAAACGAAGACGTGCTGGGTGCCGTTGATAAAAAGAAGAAGACTTCGGAGCAGCAGCCGTCGTCTTCTCCTAGTGCGGGCGGTAGCGAGCGCGAGGGTGAGGGAAATCAACCGCGAGTCGCGCCGCAGCAGCAGCGGCTCACCTACGTGCCAGCGCGCCCGGAGGCGGTCGCGGTGCGGCAGGAGCACACCGTGGACTGGAGCGTCCCCATGTTCCGCCGCGTCGTCGACGAGCAGCTGCTGCAGCTGTACAAGATCTACTGGGCGTGCAGCGAATCGCTCTTCCCCGAGGCAGGGGCGGCCCCCCGCTTCGATGCGAGACGGTGGTGGGGCAGGTTGCAAGCCGCCGAGCGGATGGCACTCATAGCAGTGAGCAAGGAGGACATGCAGGAGTATTTTTACTCGCGGTCATGTTCGACTACCGCCAGCAAAGGATCGGAGCGGGACGAATTCTCCACCGACTCGGACGAGGCGGAGTCGTTCTCGTGCGCCCCCTCCGGCGCCCGGGTGTTCCTTCCAAGGCCGCGGCATCTGCTCCGGCGCATCATCACACTCACCCTGCAGAAGCTCCTGGACGCTCAGGGACGGCTGCAGCACCTGCGGGCTGCCTACCAGGCGCCCGAGCAGACCTACAATGACACCATCATGCAGCGGCTGCGCGCGGACCGCAACAGAAGGATTGCGACGCGCAACTTCAAAGCAGCAGAGCAGGTCAGCAAGGCCAAAATCAACGCTAGCTTCGGAAAATATACGCGAAAGCGAAAGCGAGCGGAGGCGTCCGGAGACACCGACGTGCCGAACTCCGATGCCGCGAAGAAAGAGGCATCGAAATGGGCGGAGCGATGCAATACGGTGTCCGAGTACAAACTGGAGCAATTCGTTGCAGGCGAGGACCACGAGGCGTCGGACGAAGGGGACGACGCTGTGGTCAACGACAAAGCTGTGGACGAGGAGGAACGTGAGGACGTCGGCGACGACAGTGCTGAACAAGACTGCGCCAGTACAACTTTGAGACGTCCACCGAAGAGCGCAGAGGGACCGAAAAATTTGAAAGCTGACGGAAGTAGTGGCCACGCCTCCTCCTCCTCCTCCTGCAACGAGTCCCAAGGTGGGGCGCCGTGCAAGACGAAACAGAAGATCCCGCAGCAGTTCTTAGAGCAGGCCCGGGAGGAGAAGAAAGGGCGGCTGCTCATGCGAGCGGCGGTGAAGCGCATCTTCATGGACCTGGATTTCCGCAGGGTGTCGAAAAAAGACAAAGAAAAGAAGATCTACCCACCTGCACACCACCACGACCAGGTGCCGGGGGAGTACGGTGCGACTACGAACGACGCTGCCCTGGCGAAGCGCGAGCTGCAGGCAGAGGATGTGCGCAAGAAGCCGAAGTGGGCGGAGGAGCTCGCGGGGCGCCGTACCTACCTCCACCTGGCCCGGGGTCTGCTGTGCGAGCAGCGTCTGCGCGAGCACGCGGCGACGGAATTCCTCGCGAAGCAGAGCGGCCTGCTGCTGCTGTCGCCCGAGTCTATCATGGCGAATGAGCTGCAGGTGAGGCTCGTTCCGGACGTCTTCTCACTCAAGGAGACGAAAAAGAACAGCGAAAAGTTCACCTGGTTATCTACTAGTCCGCAGCGCCTGTGCTCGAGCTCGCTGGAAAACGCGCGTGCAGATGCAGATCAACATCAAATTCAAGGTGAGTGCAACAAAAAGCGCGACCCGGTGGACGAGGATGCCGCTGACAGTGACAAGGCCCGGGATGAGGTGCAAGGCTTCCGGTTCCAGTCGTTGGCCCCGCAATCAGACGGAAAAGAACTGGTAGTTTTACTTCTACTCATCAACAACATAGCTTAAGCTTTAGCTTTTGGTCGTATAACGGTAAAGGCGCGCTCGTATTAGAAGTAAAGGAATACATAGGAAAGCTAAGACGAGCATTCAAATAAAAAAAAGTATCCGAACAACCATTGATTGACCAGGACGCGAGAGGGGAGGAGGGCGACGGTGAGGAGGGCTCCTCGGAACGAGCCTGTACCTCGCAAGAGGACTCCGAAGATTCTGAGGCGGAGCGGCGCAGGGAGAAGAAGCGCAAACAGCAGCAGGAGGCAGACACCCTCGCGGCCCTTCGCGTGTGTCCCGCCACCGCCTTCCACCTGCGCAGGCTGGATCTTGAAGACAGAGCGAAATTGGAAAACCAAAAGCAGAAAGACGACGACAACGAGTTCAACGTCGCGGGCATGTCCGAAAACGAGAAAAAACAATTCGAGATGACCTTCCGCGACCAACAGATCGAGGCCACCGAAATGGGCGTACTTCTTTTTAAACTTTTTCTTATTTTTGTAGCAAACAGTAGTTGGTTCAAGGTGGATGATGCTGATGCTGATGATTTAGCTTCTTAGTGCAGGAATGCCTGCTTCGCAGTGTCACCATTTCTTCCTTTATAGCGATCTCATGAAGAGTTTCACTTTAGTCAGTGCAGTGCTACGGCTAGGGTCATCTTCAACCAACTTGTTTACCAGGTCAAGGACGCTGGGGACCTGTTCAGCTCGGATCCGGATTCGGAGTTTTCGGTTCCAGACATTATGCAGGCACTCGGATCTGGGGGGCGCAAGGAGCTGGAGCCACCAGAATATCCGAAGCGGATCAATTGGAAGAAGGCCAGCGAGAAACTTGAACGAGCCGGGGCTGCTGCAACTGCAAGTTTGAGCGGCATCACCAAAGACGGTCGAACGACGAGAATCGGCGACGACAACGCCGGAAGCTACCGTCTGCGCCCTTTACCCGAGACGTCCCGCGCTCCTGACCACCAGGAGCATGAAGCTCGATCACCAATCGCGGACACCTATGTTGATCGTGCGAGTTCGTCATCGTCTTCCGATGGGAGGAACGCAGACAGAAGACGACGCCGGCGCGGCCGGAGCTCGACCTCAAGTTGCACGAGCAGCGCCGCGGCGCAAGAACCGGTCCGGGAAAGGAGTAAAGAGGTAGAAGATTCGGCGTCCGAGCAAGAGTCTGCAGGATGCACCAGCGACGAGTTGTCCGCGCAGTCGAATCAGGATGAGTCCGCTGGCTTCTCGTCTGGGTCCTCTTACACGAGCTCGAGGCGGTCTCGGTCATCACAAGAACGTAGCAGTCGTCGTAGCGGTCCTCGACCACGACGTCGCGGTCACGAAGAAGAGGGGGTGAGCTGTGCATCCAGCAGACCAGAGAGGCGGTCCAGAAGTTCGCCATCCGTCGAGGATTCTTGGTCATCGCGCAGTGAGGATGGACGTGGACGTGGTCGCTCTGATGCCGGTAGTTCCGTGTCCGGGGAAAGAACCGGGAGTCGACGTCGAGATTCGCCTCGGCCACAGCCTTCACGACGTACTCGTGACCATCGATCTGCTTCTACTTCCCACTCCCAGTCGCAGCCGCGGAGGCGCTACGCCTCCAGTCGCAATGAGCTAGGCGATGAAAGAACAGTGCGAAACCGTGGCAGCTCTCGCAGCGAGGATGATCGCTCGTTTTCTGTTAGCGGAAGCGAGGAAAGCGGGGAAAGAAGTGATGCATGCACAGAATGAAGCCAGGATTTTCACTATTAATTTGTCCGGCAGCATGATAGAACGACAGCGCGACGACGCAGAAGCCGATGCCGATGGGCGATGGGGGGGCTGCGACTAGTCGTACTTCATCGGAGAGGGTCTCGCTTTCACCGTGTCCCTGTTGAGCAGCACGACCTGAAGCAGGAAGCGAATAGGTCTTGCGAGGAGTTAGTGCTTGTGCCTAGGGCTCTGCAGCTTATATTTTTTTATATTGGGCTCAAGCAAGAAAAGGCAACGTCTGAGAAAAGGGCTGCATGCCATCCATCGCTCGAGGAGATGGAGCACGGAGTACAATAGACTTTCAGAACTACAAGACAAATGCGTATTCTTATCGCGACCAGCCACGAATGGTTCGAAGCCCGCAACTGACCCCGCGACTTATATTTGAAATTCTCCAGAAGTGCCAGTTCTAGTACCTCTATATATATATTACTTTTACTGCGACCTATCGGTACTACTTTGTATCGGTTCTACAAACAAGAGAAGTAGTTTTTCGGCGTTTTTGAGCAGCCCCGCCGGACTGCATCGAAAACAACAACAGCTCAAACTTTAGAACAATCATTATCTACCTCGCCTACTGGTCGTTCGATCCTTATTGATTCAGCTGAACTCATGCAGAACAGCAGGTGAAAAGAGGCGTCTTACTTCTGACAGGAAACGTGGACGTGGGAAGTATCGTCAACAAAATTATTGGATTTTATCTCGTCTGCATATCATTCATCTGAATCGATCCCTACCACGACCTCCAGCACCTTTTCATTATCATCTTCATCATCTCGTCGGAGCAGCTACAGGCTCATCAGCACTTCATTGACTGCTGGCACTCTTCAAAGGGGGAAAAAAGCAGGCGCTTTTTTCGTGAACGGCGTGTTTTGAAATGAGCGTTATAATTGAGGAGGAAAGACGAGTGTGAGTCTGTGTCAGTGTCTGAGTCATTCTTAGGACGAGGGGAGTGCTACTGCTACACCAAAGCAAATCTGGCCACTAAGAAATGGGCAAAACCAAAGGATGGGCGACTTGCTTCTTTTCTCGATAATTGAAAAACTAAGTAAAGCCAGGGTTGGGGCCTCAATTCAGGTGCGAGTTGTCCCATTCCCGCCTATTTTTATCGATTTTTCATCAGCATGCAGTTGCAGTGAGTATCGGTCTTACCTTACCTTACCCCAATCGGTCACCGGTTGTTGCGCCGCTAGCAGCGAACTTTTTTTCTCGACGGTGCGAAAAGTAAAGTAAAGTAAAAAAGGTCCGCATCTCGGTAAAGAGTCGCCCTCGATGATGCGCCCGGTCCGCGAGGGCGAGCTTACCCGCACGGTGTACCAGCACATTTATGAGCACCAGTACGAGGACGCCATCCGCATTTTGAATGAGCAGAACCAGCTGGGCAACCGGTCTCGCGCCGCCGCCAGTCTGCTGGCGTACTGCTACTACCACATCCAGGACTTTTCCACCGCGGCGAGCTACTACCAGCAGCTGTGCGGCCTGTGTCCGGAGGTGGAGGAGTACCGCGTCTATTGGATCCAGAGTTTGGTCAAGGCTGGCCTCTACGACGAGGCCTCGAGCCAGCTGTATGTCAGGGCCGAGGGGCAGGTGGTAAGCTATGTGGCCAACTGGTATTTAAGAAAGTACTTCGCGAGGATGTTGGGCCCCCTTGGCAGGTGGCGAGTGCCGAATAAGGCGCTCTGAAGTCTACCCGGCGCGAGGCGGTTTCGGACGGTTTCGGAGACGCCCCATTCGATGGGGGGTAGGGCGTAGATGAGGGTCGTGAGCAGTAGGCAAGGGTCAACAAGGGTACAGCGTCGGAAGCGATGAGCCATTGGAGGGTCGGGGGAGGCTGTAGTGCTCCTGTGGAAGGCCACTGAGTATCGAACGAATGAGGATAGGCTCGAAGTCAAAGGTAGTTTAATACCACTTGCCTACTTACAACCACCTGGTCCCGCCATACGGTGCTGCACGGACCCACCAGCGGCTCGCCCGGAGGAGCTACCGGGGGTCTGGGGGCCGCGGCTGCTGGATCTCAGGATGAGCGACTGCAGCACCTGCAGGCGACGATCCACTACGAAAAAAACGAGATCCAGCTGGCGCGAAACGTGCTGGCGGGGCCGGGAGTGGAAGACCCGGAACAGAAGACGGTGAGCTACCTACTGACTCTAGCATAGTACTCATACATGCTTTTATACTTTGTTGGGCCGCTCCTGCGCTCTATATCTTCATGGAAAGCCTGTATAGGAAGCGAATGGCGCCGCTGGATGTCCAGTCGCAGATGTTGGACGAGAGCTTGCCAGCATCATGAGCCCGGCAGGCGAGCACTTCTGTCATTTAAATTCCAGATATTCGAGGCCTCTCTGCTTTGGAAGGAGCAGCGGTATAGCGACGCGCTGAAGCTGTACCAGGAGGCCCAGTCGACGCTTGGCTACGTCGCCTGTCTTGTGTACAACGTGGCGCTGTGCTACTACTCCATGAAGCAGTACGGGCCCGCGCTAAAACAGTATGACGGGAAAACATGGCCCTGTTCGTCGTCCCCATATTTCCTCAATTTTGATGGCCGATTATAATGGGCGCAGATTCTTTACGTCTCTCTACTTTGGATCCGCCCTTGGATCTCCTGGCGAGAACGCTTTTGCGAGTGGCTGGCCACAGCTCTCCGCATTTTCGCCGTATGGCCTCTGATCGGGACCAGACGTCGCCCGGAGCCAGACATCGCCCGGCGCAAAACAATGTCTCGCTCTCGGCAGATAACAATAGCTGCTGGACGAGCTAGATCGGTGCCGTCGCTATCGATCGAAAAGATTGAGGAAATGATAAAAATAAGTACGCGAGGAGATGATGAGGGACCGTTGATAACCAGCTCGCGGAGATCATCGAGCGGGGCGTCCGCGAGCACCCGGAGCTCTCCGTCGGCTCCGAGGCGCAGACGCGGTCCGTCGGGAACACTACCGTGCTGCGGGAGAGCGCTTTGGTGGAGGCCTTCAACCTGAAGGCCGCGATCGAGTACCAGATGGATAACATTAGCGAGAGTAGACGAGCATCAGCCGATCTAGTACCCATTTCCACAACAGAAAGAAGAAAAATATTCTATGTCCGGGGGTGGCTTTATGGGAGCCGCTTGTCGCTGGTCGCGTCCAATTGGTCGACGGACTGTCACGGATCGATTGCGCGCCTTCGGTTGTCGGGTCTCGCTTTTTACAACTGTCTGGAGCCTAATTAATTTAGCTGTCTCGTACTATCTTCTCGTCATCGGTAGACTCCGATCGGCCCCCCGGCACCGCAGATCGGAAATATTACATCTTCAAATTCCGGATGAGATAATTAAATTTTTCTTGCTTGTCGCTCTTGCGGCTCTCGTCTAAAATCGAGGAGGCGGCAAAGGACGCGCTGCAGGACATGCCTCCCCGGGACGAGGGGGAGCTGGACCAGGTCACCCTGCACAACCTCGCGCTGATCAACGACATGGAGGACAAGCCGAGCGAGGGCTTCCGGAAGCTGAACTTTTTGCTGCAACAACACCCGAGCCCGCCGGAGACGTTCGTGAACCTGCTCTTGCTGTACTGCAAGTACAACTACTACGATCTGGCGGCGGACATCCTGGCGGAAAACGCAGACCTCACCTACAAGTACCTGCAGCCACAGGAGTACGAGTTCCTGGACGCCCTTATCCTCGCGCAGAGCGCACCAGGTGAGGGGGGGTGGGGCCGATTCCTTGTTCGCCATTGCGAGACACTGCTGTGTTGTTTATGATTCATTTATCTTTCTGTTTCTTGTTCTTGATATGATCATGTATTGATTCACGAAATCACAGAGGACGCCTTCAAGCGGTTCGACGACCTGTCTGGAAAGCACGTGGATGCGCTGCGAAGGGGGACCAAAAACATCCAGGATGCGCGAAGGCAGCGCGACCAGCCGTTGGTGAAAAAGCACCTCGCAGAGTTCGACGAAGCGCTTTGTACTCTTTTCGTTTACTGTGCATGTGCTTTCATTCTACTAACTTTCATCAAGGGCCGCGGAAACGTAAATGAATCTAATCAATCGGAGGAATCGGCGGAACCGTGGAAGACGACTTTCCTCCATGACCCACCACCACCCCGATAAAAATAATCTTGAAAAAACTTCTGTAACTGCCTGCCCCTGCTCCAGCCAAGTACATCCCTGTGTTGATGGGCAGCGCCAAGATCTACTGGGACATGGAGCGGTATTCCGAGGTCGAGAAGTTGTTCCGTCAGTCCGCAGAGTACTGCTCGGACGATGAGGCTTGGAAGCTGAACGTGGCCCACGTCTTCTTCATGCAGGAGAAGTTCAAGGATTGCATCCGCTACTACGAGCCGTTCGTGCGCAAGCACCAGGACAACCTGCTCTCGGTGACGGCGATCATCCTGGCGAACCTGTGCGTGGCCTACGTGATGACCAGCGCGAACGAGGAGGCCGAGGAGCTGATGCGGCTGGTCGAAAAGGAGGAAGAGCTGAAGGACCCGACGAAGCCGGTGTACCACCTGTGCATCATCAACCTAGTGATCGGCACGCTGTACTGCGCGAAGGGAAACTTCGAGTTCGGCATCTCGCGCATCATCAAATCCTTAGACCCGCTGGAGAGAAAGCTGGGAGTGGATACGTGGTACTGTATCATCCTGTAATAAAATGGAAAAATTTGAATTTCTTCATCTGCTCCTCGATCGATTTCAATGAGCGCTTTCGTGGGGAGAAAGAAAGATTGATGCTCCTCCGCGGTGCTGCTGATGAGCACGTGCGGTAGTTTTGCACGACTTCTGAGAGTGAGACCACTGGTCTCTAGAACTGGAAGTAGTCGGGGTTGCGTTTGTTTCGACCATCGCATTAAAAAAAAAAACCAACACGCAGGTACTATGCGAAGCGTTGCTTCCTTGCGTTGGGAGAGACGCTATCGAAGAACATGATCCTGCTAAAGGATGAAGCTTTCGACGACATTCTCCAGTTCTTCGACCAGGCCGCGCAGGCGGGGAAGAATATCAACGCGTCGCTGAACGTCATGGACGTAGGCAGCGACAAGGGAGCACAAAAAACCATCGCCAAGGAAGCGAGGCTCCTGAAAAAATTCTTCCTCAAAATCACGCAAGACCCATGATGAAGATGAGCGGGGCTCGCAGGAGTGCGCTCACAAGTAGATATGGTCTACTCCTGATTTTTCAATCCACTGACTGTGAGACAGATTGATCGGGTCGCGAGCGCACGTGACAAAAAATACATAGACACAGAGACGCGCGCATGCGAATGAATAAAATGAATGGGGGTAAGGCCCTTTCGTGTCCCCGTGCTCGATGTGGACGTGGACGTCGGATGGTCGACTTGGCAAACCAAGGAGGTATTGCATTGGTGCTCATCGTCAACATCACATATACAAAAACAACAAGCCATTGCAATTGAGTCGATTCAGAGAAGAAGAGCTCGGGCCGCATCAATTTATTACTCATTCCTATTCAGCGAAGCTCGTGCTCGATGGTGTCGGCTCGGTCGGGCATATTAATTTAGATTCGAGAAATACTGCATAAAAATCGGACGTTAACGTTAAAAAAGCACCTCTGATTTGGGTCGTGATTTATGCGAAACCTTTTGATGGTAGTATACTGCAGGGGAGTCGCTAGAGGGGCAACGGCTGGCGAGCCCATGCCTAGGCCCTGGCACACAAGGATCAAACGCCTTGGGGGATCTAGTGATAGAATTCTTGGCCCCACTTCTGGCGCCTGTCGCGGGCAGCACATCCACGCGCATATCGGGGCACATCACCAGAAGGGGGGGCGCACCATCCGGCGCGCCACTAAAGCGCGCCACCACGCCCAGCATGACCGGGCTCAAACTTGCGACGCCAAGACGGGCGGCGCCCGTGGCTCACTGCGGCCAGACGCAAGCCACGTCCGGCCATGGCGGTTCCCGCTTGGGCCCCCATTTGGGTGGCTATTTGGGTTCCCATTTGAGCCAAAAAATCGAAAGTTTTCGGGGGGTCATTTGGGGTCCCATTTGGGTTCCGATTTGTGCAGGTATTTGAGCGTAACGACGAATTTTTTTTTCGCTTACTTTTTGGACAGCGTCCGCCTAAGTGTCCAGCTTCTAACCAGAAAAAAAAACGCGGCGAAGCGTCACAGACAGTATGCGGCCAAAATCGCGGAAGTTTTAAACAGGCTTAGAAAATTCGTCGTTTTTTCCACTTTTTGGCGCTGATTTGTGCAGGGATTTGGGTCCCCATTTGGGTTCCCATTTGGGTCCCATTTGGGTTCCCATTTGGCACAAATAGAACCAAACGGCGCCGACCAAATGACCCGAGCGCCCGCCAGCTTGGGAACCCGAACCAACAGAACCACCAGCGCGGGCAAACCCTCCGGGGCGCGCTTCGGCCAGCTGCCGCACGTGGTGGGGGCTGCGTACGGGTCTGCCCGTGGCCGACGGCCACGAAAAGCATGGCGGCGCGCGCTTGGTGCCCGCGAGGGAAGACTTGGATGTGCGAGCCGCGACTCGCGCGAGCATAGTGCTCGCGTCGTTTCCTAGGGAAATGGGGGCCCCACAGCGTGGAACCCGTAGTCTCCCGCTGCCTTCGATCCAGGTCCTAGGGTCAAGAGAGGCTCGCGAGTCAATTAAAAGACGCGAGCTTTTGTCGCAAATCCCGACCCAAATAAGTACCCTATTTTTAACGTTAACGTCCGATTT
>RXOD01004069.1:0-29825 GCA_005223375.1 Amoebophrya sp. AT5.2
GATTTTAACAGTTTGCAGGGGGTTGCAGAGCTGTCGGCGCCATCCCTTCTGCCGACCGCGGATAGCCGCTTTTCTGCTCCTACTGGCTGCCGAAGGGGACCCCGAAAAGCCGCCCAAAAAAATCACTTACCACTTTACTCACTTACCAGCTGGTCCCACCATAAACCTGGTCGGCGCCTTCTTCGGCGCGGTGCCGGTCCAGGTTGGGCTCTCAAGGATGGCCATCGGGTACGACGCGGGCGTGCAGTCGGTGTGGGGCGGCAACGTCATCGTGGCGGTGGTGGTGGTGATCCTGTCGCTCTTCCTCACGCCCATGTTCCACTACGTCCCGCAGAGTACACTGGCGGCGATCATCATATCGGGGGCGAGCTCGCTCTTCGACTTCAACATCGTGCGCTACCTGTACAACATGGAGGAAACGCTGCGGAAAAAGCGCGGCTTCTGGATCCACATGTGCGGCCTGGTCGGCACGCTGCTCGTGGGCGTCGCGCAGGGTATCCTGATCCCCGGGTTCCTCTCGGTGTTTTTGCTAATCAAGGACGCAACGAAGCTGCGGGTGCGGGAACTGGGGAGACTACCGAAGACAAAAAACTGGCGGACAAAGGACACGTGGAAAACAGCGAAGTCGGTGCCGGACATACTGGTGCTGCGACTGGAAGGAAATCTAACCTTCTCGAACGCAGACACGCTGTTCGACGAAATCACCAAGTTCGTTGGTATTTTTCGTCATGCTTCAACCCTAGTACTACAAACGTACTCTCTTACCTTCTTTACTCACCTACAGCACGAATGCGAAACAAATGACAGGAGAACACGGTGGTCTCGACGGCGAGAAGATCAAGGCCCTCGTTCTCGACATGAACAACGTGGCGCTGTGCGACTTTTCAGCTATTGCCGTTCTCGAGGACCTTGCCGCGGCGTGGCGCAGGAAGAAGAAGTTTCTGATCATCACGGCGGCGAGGGACAACCTCAGGATGAAATTCGAGCGGCTTCTCATGCCCCTGATTCCTAACCCGTCGCTTCTCTTGAACGTCGACGACGGCGTCACCCTGGCCAGCTATCTCGTGTCGGGCGAGGCAGAAGTGAAGGGCAAAATCAAAAGGGCAAAAGAGCCCCGACGGGCGTCGCTAGACTCCAGTGGAGGGGGAATGACGCCGGGGGGCGTGGTAGCAGGGATGAAGAAAAGAGTAAGCGACGCAAGCGACGGAAGTAGGGGGAGCGCCGCAGTACTTTCTTTCATTTATTGGCTTGTGATTACGAACATCAATGACTGAACAAGATCGATGACCTCTTTTTTCGTATCTAGGTACTGGTGCTGGGTCTTCAGGACGAGGAACGTGTCCTTGTACATCTGACGACTGTCTACTGAGGTGTAGGATGATTTTTTTCATTTTCATGTCCATTTCACACAGCTTCCTCCTTCGTTGCGTAGTTTCATGTGGGCGAAGTTCAATTCCGACGAATTGGACGAGATGCATTCGAAGCTCCAAGATCGGTATATCGACATGAGGGACGACGACGAGGAGCTTCACGGAGGAGCACGAATTCAACGCAGGGGCTCGATGGAGTCGCAGGGCTCCGCAGCCTCCCCAGCTGCGGCCAGGGCGAGGTGGCAGCAAATGGGCGCGATGTTTCAATCAAGAAAATCGAATGCGACCGCCAGTGTCCGCCTCCGCGGCCCGGAGGCCTTCTCCGACGTAGCCGCCAAAGAATACAACACTGAAATCGCGGACACCGCCAGTTATAAGGTCTACTCGATAGCAGACAGTGGCCCAGGCGGGGAAGGAGATCAGGGAGCAGCCCAAAGAGAGGGAACAGAAGCGCCTTTCTGGAGACCGACCACGGCCGCCCCCGCCGGTGGGGGGGTCAATAATACGAAGGAAGCCGGCGACGACTAGCACTAGGTACTTACACTTACACTTAGGAGGAAAATTAGTAAAAAGAAAAACGCGCGTCACTGTGATGATGTGTGTGTCAGCCAACAAAACGTAAAAAAAAAGTGAAAAAGTAAGGCGTGCGTGGCTGACGAGATTTCAGATTTCCTCCCCACTGCAGCTTCGCCTCTTCCAAATAAATTTAAAAGAGGGCGTGCCCGACGTGGTCGTGGCTGGACGATGTGCACAATAAGAATACGTCTTCGTCTACATTCATCATCTTTGAAAACTTCTACACACTCGCACTCGCAGTACTTCTTCTAGTAGTACTCGACTCGTACACGTACTATAATTAGTACCCGCTCAGTTTGAGTTTGAGGTTGAGCTAAAGGATCCGGACAGAGGTCTTCAATGCTTGCGCTCATTTTCTTTCTTGGGAGCAAGCAAAGAAAGTCCAACTCAAGGCGAAACAGATTCGATCACGGCATGTTCACAGTGGCCGCGTTGCTGCGGCTCATCGATGACGCAAGTTGTTCATCTTTTTCCTCTTTGTGCTTTGGTCGTGGTTTCGTTGTGGTGGTGCGGTGTCGTCTTCCGCATCAAAAATTTCGCACACAAGACTTCGCGAGGGGTGCGTGTCGCAGCTTTTTCTTCGAAGGAAGAGAATCAAGAGTGATCCAGGAGTGTGTGGTCGAGAGAGAAATGCGAGCGTCGAGCGGCAGCGATCGCGTCATCGTTATCTTGGTCCTCGCTTACGCGTACTATGCGAAACACCTTGAATTTGAAAGTGCTAGGGAAAACGAGAACGTGCGTCGAGGTCGAGCTCGAAGAGTTTCGTCATTCGTTCAGCTTAGGCTTACATTTTACGCTACAACTTACACATAGATTGATTGTACACATCCATCGGAAACGCAAACGGCCTCCTCTTGCTGTGTTTTCCCTGCTTTCGAACCTGTTTGTATTCTTTCCAGGGAACGCCAGAAAAAATTGGCTGCACCGCGTGGACACAACCAGCAAGACGAACAAGACGAACAAAGGCAAACCACTGATCAAGAAGTTCAAACAAAAACCGCGGCGGAGACGGAAATACCTGGTCGTGCTTTGTTCGTCATAAACAAAGGTTGTAGGCGCGACGACTACGACGACCACGCATAGACGCAGATACTCGTGAACTTCTGCATCAAAAAGAAGGAGGCTGGGCTTGACGACTGCATTACCTTCACCAGTGGAAGTAGATCTGAGTCCAAATAAACCAGATCAACCGCCGACGAAAATCGCCTACCGTCACCACGGACTGTCCAGCACAAAGCAGGCAAAGGCAATCTATCAGGAGCGCAGCGAAATAAATTCAAATTTCTCCTCAAGAAGAAGCAGACGCATTTCTGTTGCAGTACCAGTGCGTGGGCTAATTCTAAGCGCAGGAGGCTTCATCGGTGGCGGCGCACACTGGCGCGTTGTGGTTCACGATTCAATTCAGCAGAAGTTGTGTGGCTTCAAGGACGAAGTTTAAAATGGAGCACAGCAGTCACGCGACCTCAACGCGTTCGCACCATGCGAGCAGCCCCAGTAGCACAAAGAAAAGAACGCAGCTTCAATTCGACATGAGTCTGAAGCAGGGCGACCATTCAACCGTGTTTTGGGGCGAAGGCGAAAACTACAAGGGCGAGTGGCTCCATGACAGAAAACACGGCTACGGGGTGCAGACCTACAAAAGTGGTACTTCTACGTGCAACATGTTGTACAGATCGGGCATCGCCATCGGTCATCGGAGACCGTGGCGGGGGTGACCGAGGCTTCTAGAAAGCCATCGATTTGGATTTTTCAGTTTCAGTATCAATCAGGAGCTACAGGAGCTTCATTCTGCTTCATCCTGCGATATATAGAATTAGGGTTACGAGATGCCTTGAGTTATACACTCGTTCTCATTTTTTCTGCCCAAATAAGCAAGCCGTAGCCGTTACAAAAATAATGAACTCCCTGTCCCCCTCCCACTCCCACAGGTGACAGCAAATACGAGGGGCAGTTCGTGCACAATAAACGACAAGGGGAAGGGGTCCTGTGGTTGGCGGAGAACAAGTCCAAAACAAAGATGAGAAAAGAATACATCGGGAAATGGAAAAACGACCAAAGGCACGGCACAGGTACGACAAAGGCTAAAGCTAAACCACCATGCAAGGACTTCCTTGTACGACTTGTACGGACTCGGCGTTGGCCGAGAACCGCTCCACATTCATTCTGCTTCGCAAAAACGCTGACCTTTTCCACACCATCAGGTACCGCTTTCTACCCACACGGTGAGTGCTACACGGGTGATTGGCAGAACGGAAAAAGACATGGGGAGGGCCAGATGAAATACAAGGATGGAGGCATCTACGTTGGCCAGTGGTACGACGACGTGCGAACAGGATATGGTATTTCTATTTTTACGTTGTTTGTGACCAACATGAGTGATTCAATGAATCCTGGATGTTGATCCACCTGGGTCTACTTCAGCTACCAACTACATCTACACCTACCACCAGGTCACCTGACGAAGGCCAACGGCGACGTTTACGAGGGCTACTGGGTCGCAAACGGGCGAGAAGGTGGGGGGTCGTACTTTTACAAATCGACGGGCAAGGTCTTCGTAGGCGAGTGGGCCGCGGACCAGCCAATCGCAGGTCTCTTCCAGCAGGCAATCAAGAATCCGGCAGAGTCTGGTACAAAGAAATGTGCGAGCGTAGTTTCCTTATTTGTTATTTCAGACTACAATTTCTTACGTTCGTTCCTCGGCGCGAAGACGTCGAAGTCGCTGCACGAGCTAGCACCAACACCACGAGGGATTGTGACGTTGCTGCCAAATCTTTTAAAGTAAAAAAAAAAGAATCAGGAGCACCTGCACCCTTGATCGCTCGCATCGAAGATGAGGCATCGGATCCAGCCAACAAAAAAATAATATGTTTGATTCCTCAGGCCAGCTTCCTGTGACGACGGTGGTTCCTCCTCTGCAGCTGGAGGACGGCGAGGATGTATTGAACGCCGCGCTCGCGAACGTGCGCAGCTCTCGGCTACTCTTCCGCGCCGTGCACACGCCGCTCGAGAAACTGTACACCGCGGAGGACCTCGCGAACCTGAAGAACGTGTACGAAAAGGGCGACATCGCTAACTTGCACACGGTGCTCACATCTGAGCTGGAAATCCGGGTTGGCAAGACCAAGCTGGACGGGCTTGTGGGAGACTTCTTCGCCTATAAAGCGGCGGGGGGCATCTCCCCGAGCGGCATCGGGCTGGCGGCGGGAGCGCCCGAAGAAGCCATCGCGATCGACTTCGAAGCATTCGCAAAAATCGTCGCGATACTGCTGGACGAAGAAGTACCTCTTGTTTCCTCGATGTGGCGCTTCCGATTCAGCCATATTAATACGCGCAGGTGTAGTTGATAAAATGTAAATGGATTTTCAATACCTGAAGTTAAAACATACGAACCTGTTCGTTGATCCAATGTATGAATACACAAACAGAGCCGCAAGCCGTAAAGTGGGCGGATCGACGCCTCTGGGCTGCTTGCCTCTGATATCGTTCCCCCCAACATTCCGGCGCGAGGACTTCTTGATCGATCCAATCCAGCGGAATTCGCCCAACTTCATCTCGCAGTTGGTGAAGGTGAAGGTGAACGAATGATGTCTATTCCATTCCTTTGTTTTCCTTTTGCAGTAACTAATCTGCTCAAAGAAAAGCGCATTATTCAGGGACACGACAGGGCTACTCTTGTCCTACAGAATCGCATTGGTTTTGGCACGTGAGTCGGGTTGATTGGCTTCTCCGACGGAACACCAAGTTCTTGTTGACGCTGTACAAAGAACATCACCAAGACCAAGATTGACAAGCGCTTGTAGTTGTACCAAAACAAACCCAAACGCGTTGAAGAAGCTGGAACAAAATAACAATGAGAACAATCGCTTCGAAATAACAAAGATGTGGCCCGCCGTTGCCGTTGGTACTCGAAAAAGAAGAGGATTCGTGAGATGAACGGGTGTGTGTGTGTGTGTCGTGTGTGTGTGTGTGTGTGTGTGTGTGTGTGTGTGGAGGCGTGCAGCTTCGAAGCGCTCCACCTTCTCGTGTTGGACTCCAGGACTAAACTACAGTTTACAAAAGCTGCACGAATGAACGGTAGAGGGACATCAGCATCGAAACTCAATTTTTCAAAATGATTCGTAAAAAGTGAGCACATTGGATTCGACTTGTCTGTGTGGCACTGTTGGAGCATCCCATTGGACTGGATCACCAATCAAATTTTTTTGGACTTGAAGTTGAACCTTCAGAAGCAGCTTGCTACATCAACATCACGACGAAGACGATCAGAACATTCGAGAAACAAGCATCAGTCGGAGAACAAAATGCCGCAGCAGCATCAGCGAGTCGTCCAGCCGCGACAACAGAAAACGACCTCCACCGCCGGCACCACCGCGCAGGTGGCAGTTGAGAAGGTCGTGGAGCACGTCGCGAACAAGCTCGACACCGCGGAGCCGGACGGCGGCGTGCTTGGCTCGTACGGGCCCAGTGCAACCTCCGCCACGGCACCTCCTGCCGCCTCCAGTCAAAAGGGGACGCCCTTCATCCCGTCGTTTATCGAAGACGTGAAATCGGGCGCGATTTTCGGCCCGGACCGCCTGCTCGACCTGTTCATTGTGCTGGTGTTCTTCGTGCTGCTAGTGCACACCTGGTTCCAGTACACAGCGACGCAACAGGTCAAAAACCGCCGCAAAAAAATCGCGGAAACGGCAGACGCGGCGTTCCCGTACTTCCTTTCATTCAAGAACAAATGTATTGATTGACTGATTGATTCGAAAAATTTTCCATTCGAATCGAATCAATAAACACAGGTTCTGGAAGGTGGTCGGCCTGGTGGCGACGTCGGCCGTTCTGTACGAGTATCACGGCTGCTTCTCGTGCTTCGTCAGAGCGCACTTCGGTACTAACAAACTCACTCAAACTGAAACTCTCGTTTCTTGCTCCTTTATTCTTCACTCAATTTGAATTTCGATTTTCACCACCAGATACGGCGTACGTCCTCGCAAAGCCGGCATTCGAGATCGCCACGACCCAGATCGAGGGTTGGCTTGCGGCGGCCGGCATCGTGTGATGGAAGTACTTTTACTTTCCTCACAACGACCGAATGCTGATGCCTGGTCGACCGGGACTCCATCGAGGAGATGAAGTTGTTGTACGAAAGGTGGCCTCAGCGACAGCGTCGCCACATCCATCTGGCCGTCGAGATCCTCCGGCCACACGGATGGAGGTCGTAGCGATACCCGAACCCGAGCACGTCGAGAGATCCACCAACTGGAACTGCCATGAATTGTTGTGATTGTGAATCCTTAGGCTTAGTCCCTTTAATTATTGTTGCTGTTGCTTTCCCCCCTGTAGCTGTACGTAAAACTACCACAAAAGCTAAAGTTTATGAAGGGCCTGCTCAGCGCGATTCATTGCATGTCCCGGAGGTCAGCACTGCGACCGCAGTACTGCTGCGGATGCGGTCACAAAGTCGATTCAACCCTTCCGTCGTACCAGTCCTTGTTGCAGTCACAACTGAGTTGGATTTTATTGGAACTGAAAACAAAACCAGCAATCAATCTCGAACAGGAACAGCAAAGTAGAGAGAGACCTTGACCCCGATCCGGCGAAAACTACACTATGATTGAAAATGATCAGGAAATGATTCACCGACGTTCTTGTCGCAGTCGCTGCAAAGAAAACACGCCGACGTGGGCGGCATCGTCGGCGCGCAGCGGTTGCATGGCCACGGAGCCAGATCCGTAGCACGTGGAGCCTGATGAATCTGGGACTGAGTCCGTCACTTAGAAACTTTCTCCTTCCCTATCCCCCAAGAAGACTGCTAGTGCTGTAGAACAGTCTCAGTCCAACGAAAGAGTGAGCGTGAGCGAAGATGGATGCCAGCACACATGGACCTGAGGACGAGGATGAGCATGAGACAGGCACGCATAGAACTACGATGTTGGAAGCGACGTGGGGATGTGCATCGCAGCAGTAGCTGAATTTCGTGTCAGAGCTTGAGCTTCCCTGCGAGTCCGGAGTGAAATGGTGCTGGTAGATGAATATGAAAGAAATGTTGAAACTAGAAAATCGAAGGTTTCTTTGTGCTTGCGTAGTTAGCTCAGGAGTAGGTTTAGTACCTATATATAAATATTAACGAAATACATACTGAAGATGATCAGCTGTGCTGCAGCTATTGTCGATAAAGTCTTCGCTATCGCTCCCCTTAGACTTTAGTGCTTCTTCGCAGGAGCCTGCGCTCAAAAAGGCCAGACAAACACAAATTTTAATTGGCGCGAGACGAGCCGAAAAGGATCAATAGAGAATGACGCCAGCACTTTCACTTGTCACGGACGCGAAACAAGGCGAAGCCGAAGTTGGAGATGGAGAAGAACAAGAACGCAAGGGAAGTCCGGCCGGCGATTTGGAAGTTCCCACTTCTGGCGAGGCCCGCCTGCACGTGCAGCCTGCCAGCGTTCCGGAGCATCTGGAGAATTGTTCGGATTCAAGCTACGCTGACTACGAAATCGAGCCCGTCAGTACCAGTAGCAGTTCGTGTTCGAGAGGGTCGGACCCAGCAGGGGAGTGGTCAGGCTCTGATGTACTTCATGGCCGCTCGTCGAAAACAAACAAAGGCCAGCAAGAGGATGGGGTGATCGTGATTGTGATTCTGATAGATTTCGTTTTGCTTCTATCGTTCCTTCGTTCCTTAACGTTCAGTTCACGTAGAATCTCGTATCGTTCTCCACCAGGTTGTGGGTGATGTCTGTAGCTTGATATTTTGCCCCTCAGGTCCGCGGCAGTCGGATGGGCCTCGGGGTGGAGGACTCCCAGCTGCAGCAGCCCGTTTCAATCAGTCAGCGCCCGACCTACCCGCGCCCGACGCAGACCCTCCACGACGACCCTGCCATGCGGAAGCGCGCTGGCTCCGGGTCATCTCTCTCTCATCTGCACAACAAGAAAAAGAATCTGAATTCGAATGTCTTCCCGGCACCAGCCGGACCGCCAGCGGGAGCGGTACTAGAAGGTGCGAGTGGACGCGGAGCAAGCAAGAGGATGACTTGGCCAGCAGAGGATGCAGCCGTAAGACGGGGTGGAGTGGAAGGACAACATCCACAGCCGCAACCGGCGGAAGCGGCGTCAAACTCAAAGACAAAGTCACTTTCGTTCTCCTCGACATCCTCGACGGCTCTGCTCGCCGGCAAGCGTTGCAGTGGTACGAACTTTGTTTCCAGAAGCACCGCCGCATCTGCGAGCTCCCTAACTACTTCTGCAGCTGAAGCTGGAGCTTCGTCAACAAGAACAGCTTCCGGAGTCCGTAGCCAACACCTTGCCAGCACGAGCTCCGTCGTGGCGGACCGGCACCAGCAATCGATGCCCCGGATTTCGGAGCGACATGAAGAATTGTTGGTGGACGTAGAGCCAGAGCAGGGCCTGCAAGCACTAGCACGCGGGGGCGAACAAGATGAAGAAGTAGAAGAACAAGAAAATAAAGAAGCAGGTCGCGCGTGGTCCACCTCCAAGTCTGTGTCGTCTCCGGAGGTGGAGGGTGAGCTGCGGGGGCGGTTGAGCCACTTGCGACAATCCGAGTGCAGCTACGCGGCGGACGAGGACCAGAACGTAGTTGACGTGCCCGTTCTCATCGTTGCGACTCGTGCTGGACGAGACTCGTCAGAGCCAGTAGAAAAAGCGAAAGACTCCCCGCCGTCCTCGTGCGCGTCGGCGTCCACCCCCGCATTACAAGGTGAAGATCGACCTTTGTCCACAGCGTCCTCTAGAGGAGGAGGAGAGCGAGAACGACCTGAAACCAAAGAACCTCCCTCCCCGTGCGGCGAGAGCGCGCGCGACGCCCCCGACGAGGCTACACCTACTTTGCACGACGTGCTGAACCGTGCCCGGCAGTCCAGTGCGGTCGCGCGCCGCGAGCGCGATTGTTTTTATCGTGCGACGAAGACGCTTTCGCCCGGCCAGGAGTACGTCCGGCTCCTGGAGCAGAAAATCGCATTGGCGAGTCGCGAGCCTGAGATCCCGGAATTCGATTTAGAGGGTTTCGTGTCCACGTTTCAGACACGTCAGGGGGGAGAACAAGTAGATGTCTCGTTGTCTACTGCTGGTGCAGCGACGAGTGTGCTTGAAGAACCTCCTCAGGAGTCGGGCGACCGCATTCGGGCTCTGAAACAGACACGGTACTTCTCGCTTAGTGGGAGCCTGCTTTTCGAGGATTGCAGCCGCGCGGAAGTCTTGGCGTCGGCACCGGCCGGCGGAGGTACTTCTAGTACACGAGGACGCAGCGCACGCGGATGCGGTATCATGGGACCGGGGGGCGGGGGAAGTAAAGGAAAACGATGCAGGTTCGAGGATCAAGAACGACGAGAATCAGTGGCTTTTTACAACGCGTCGTGCCTAAGTTTTGAAGACCGAGGAGATTTGCCCACATCAGCACATAAAGCGGATAAAAATCCGGATTGCGGCAGCGCGCCGCGGCAGATGGAAGTCGAATGCGTGGCGCAGCTTCTTGATGGACCTGATGAATCCTCGAAGAAGATGATTGCCGGATCGCGATCATCTGCGCCGAGGGGCCAAACGAAAACCTTCGCCGCGCCGAGAAAAACACCCTGGCCAGGTGGGTTGAGCGACGAAAGTCTAGCTCGTCTAACACGACACCCCAACATCATCGGCGATGTATATGGCGGCCTCCCAGCGGCACATCAAGGCGGGGAGAAATATGAAGATGAGCGACACGCCCCACAAAGTAACACTGACCACGAGCGGCGCAGCACGCAGCTGTCGCAGCGCGTCGAAGCGGCAGCAACCATTCAGATTAAGCCTGTTCGTGCTCCGGCCAACTCGCCCGCGACGTCGGCGACGATGAGCGACCGCGAATGTCATGTAGTTCCTTCCCCTTCGTCCTCCTGCACCCATCGAGCTGAAGGTCCAGACTGTTCCACCCGCGAAGCCGCGTTACTGAGGCAAAGGAGTTGCAGGATAAGTGGAGGCGCAACTGACGCGAAAAAGATGATAGTGGAGAATCTACTCGACTTGCAGGACTATTCAATGAGTAAAAGCTCGAGAACGTCCAGCGCCTCAGAGGGCCCCGGTTCCGCTGCCTTCCCGCCGTCGCGGTCGCCTCCTGGCATCCTCGCACAAGATATGGAATTGCAGCAACGCCGGCCGACCAGAGGAGTAACAACTCGAGGGCCGCCGTGTCATCCGGACAAGCCTTCTATTTGGGCGCCGGACGGCGATGGCGTAGCCCGGTTGGGAGATGTTGAAGTAGATGCCGACGCCGGTTTTTTCACGGGCGGGGGAGAGAATGAAAATCAGATGTCCTCACCGCCGTCAGAACCAGGGTTCAAAAGGAAACTCTCCGCGGCGAAGGAGTTATGCGGAGGACTCCCTCAAAATGAGCGTCCTCCTGTGGCCCTGGCCGCCGCGGAAGGAAAGAATAGCAAGCGGCACCGGAACCGGAACCGGATCCATTACCACTACCACCACGACTCGACGTCTACAGTGAGCGCAAAACGCGCTGTGACTGAGGACCACGACGACGGTGCTAGAGTGACCTACCATCACCATATTGTCGTTTGAAACTACTCGCAATTATCCCGACAGAGGGAGCAGCCAGCGCCGCTGGCTGATCGCGACACCTAAACCTATGCGAATCGAAATCGATCTCGATGATAGTCTGCTTCGAAACAAGAATCTGAAATTTTGAACTTCAACTTTTTGCTTTTCTTTTCCGGGGCCATCGAATGATATAAATATATCCGTAGCCATTTTGGCTCAAGGCCCCCTCCTGCCCTTTTACCTCATTTTCCCGTACTTGAAATATGAAATTCCTGAAATAGTCGAAGCTTCTACTTCGAAGAAAAAAGTGCCGTCTTGCGTTTCCCACTTCTGCGGCTCGCCGATCGCGAAAGCGATCAGAGTCGTTGTTCTTTGATGTCGATCTGGTAAAAAGAAAAACAGGTATGTCGAATCATTGCAAGCAACAAAGCCAAAAGCGACCTGTGACAACAAAAAACCGAACACACGACGCCCACGTCTGCTCCAGCCGGCGCGGGGCAGCCGAACGTCGTGCACATTTGGGCGTTTCTCATCGAAGAATCTGTGCCGTCCGAGTCATCGCCATCGGTATGTGCAATTTGAATTTGTGCACAGCTGCTTGATGTTCATATATCGATGTAATCGCATTCGCATGGCCATCAACGCTAACGCTGTATTTTAAGTCAGCGGCGCGACAATGATAATGAAGGGTTAATATCGCAGACGAGTGGTTTTTGCTTTAGATTTAGAAGCTCGTTTTTTTTTAGCTCCCCCCGCTCACCTACGTTTTGACCCCCTTTTTCTTCGAAGCTGCACCAGTCCAACGCTCCAACGCACAACGAATGGCTCTATAAATCTGTCGAAACTGCTTCTCCGTGATCTACCGGCGATGCTGCTTCACCGTGGGCCACCGGCCGGGCCTTGTAGTTCTTGTTTACTAAAAATCTTGTGGAATCTTTCGCCCTACAACGTACCGCTCGGTCTCCATCGATCTTCGCAGTCAGTGGCCGCCCCGTCGCGATCTGTTAGTTTAGCCTTGTCTACGTATAACAAAAAATAAATTAATATTCATCACTCTCAATAAGCTCGAAGAGAAGCTGCAGTGTTTTCACAAAACGAAAAAGCTGAGGCGAAATCTAGAGTCGACAATCAAAATTACATTTGATTTTTTGAACACATTGACTTGCTTCGATCATTTTAGGAAAGTTTTATTCCTTGCCCTCTCTTACCCGCTGGTGTACCATGGGCCGTTTTCGTCGCGCTTGGACGAGTTTCTCACTCGTCCTCGTCGTTGGAGGCACTCAAGTCGAAGCTGTAGCTGTTGCAGCATCTTCCGACACTGTTGACGTAGGACCCAGCAGCCGCATCATCCCGCCAGGCAAAAGCGATGAGGAAATCGTCGGCCTTCCCTTCGCTGAACTCTACGCCCGGGCGCAAAACGATCCGAATCTGGATGAGGAACTGCTAGCAAAGTGTCCGGTGGAGGAAGAGGATGACGTCAAACAACAGAACGAGGACAGCAGGAACTCGCGCTTTCTCAAAAGGCGTTTGGAGTTTCTCTCTCTCTCTCTCTCGCGCTTTCTCAAAAAGAAAAGCTCGAACTTTGGGGACTTGGTTGCGCGTGCTATGCGTGTGGATGCAACAGGGCTGGACCCGGAACAGGCGCCCCCTGTGTTGTACAAGCCGGATGTTCTTGGCAGCGAGTCATCCGACGACTGGCAAACCTGGCTGCGAGCGGTGCGCTTGGAGCGCTACTTGTGGGAGCGCCTGCAGGTAGCATCCGCTCTCACCGGGGTCCGCCCCGCCGGTGTCTTCTTGCAGCTCCTCAACCTGGCAGTGCGAGACGCGGTCGTCGAGGTCGTCGAAGGATCTTCCTCGACATCGAGCAAGAAACAAGAATCGAGCGCACATCATCATCAAGTCCTCCCTGCTTCTTCAACGCCGTCCGCCGAAGTTGCGGATGGCGACATCAGCGGCTACGCTGACTTCGAGGTAGGCGCGCGGCTGTCAGGAACGGGGGACGCCGCAAGAGCTTTCCTGCAGATGGCGAAAAGTGCAGAGGCCATGAACCGACGATGGAGCACGTCGCAGTCACGTCAGGACTTCCGTCGAGCTTTTGCGGAGAAGACCAAGACCGACAAGGAGGAACGCCGGAGGCTCTATCTCGACGGAAAGAATCGGCGCATCCTTCTCGCCTCCTTCATTGCGGAGCAAGAGCTTCTCGTCTCGGCCTCGCCATCCTTTCAGGCGAACGGCGCGCACGAAAGCGCGTGGTATTTTTTGACCGGCAACCCGAAGCACATGTACTCGCAAGCCGTCAAGGCAGGAAACGCGTGGGACGAAAAAACTCTTGGGGGCGCCGCGAACCGATCAGTTGCTGTGGCCTGTTGTCACGCCTTGTTGCTGGAAAAGAAGAAGGCGCTGCTGGACCAGGGAATTGTTCCATCGGATGTTGTGGGGAGAGCGCTTCAGGCCCTGCCGTCCGGCTGCCGATACAACGATTTTGTCGCTGGCCTGGAACTCGATGCTGAAGCCAAAATGTTTTTCGAGGAGGAGCGTGCTGGGCATCGTGGGCTTCGCGAGCACGCGCCGACCGGCGTTGACGTCGCGGCCTCCGTGCCTTCCATCGGAACTGCGTGTGGCATGGACCTCAGCTTCGGTGGAAGTTCCCTCTTTGCGACTCCAGGCCAAGTCGCGCGCGAGAAGGCAAGCACATCTGGGGATCGTCTTCGTCCGGCTCCGGCCGCGGTGACACTGCTACTACGGCGGATCAGCAGCTGGCGCCTGGCGGGACAGCCGAATGAGCCCGCGCTGAGTACATTGAGTGCAGAACTGCGCCCCATCTTTGAGAAGTTCGTGTCTGCCTGGGGTGCGGACACGCGCGAACTCCAACTAATTGCGCACTTTCCAGAAAAACGCCTGCACGACGAACGAGATGAAGAGAGCGACGATCGCGGCGGACGAGCCGGAGGGACCTACTCCTCGAGCAGACACAAAACTTCGCCCGTCGTTGCGCCCGAGAAGATGCGCTCGCTCTTTGGAGGCACTGCTTATGTGTCGGAGGCATTTGGACGTGCCTTTGTCGGCTCGGGCCCTGGATCCGCCCTTTTCTCAGAAAAGAAGATCTACTACGAAGGCGCCATAACCACGTCGCAAGAGGCGTTTCGACTGCGTTTGCAACCCGTGCGAGACCACATCGCACAAACCATCAGCACGCAGCTTCCCGCGGTGAAGCGGCTCTACCTGAGCCAGCAAAGCGTGGAAAAGGCCGCAGAAGAGTTTGCACCGTCCGCGAGCAGCAAATACTTGGGAAAGCAATGGTGGGCGAAGTGTTTCTTCTACATGCGCCAGCTGCGCCTCGCCCCGCCTGGCCTACTGGCCGGAGTGTGGGCCAGCGCTGTGAAGGACGATGGCGCGGAGGGCAGTTATCGCGTCGGAACGGATACCGAAGGCAAGCTGCGTTTCTTCCGGATTGCGCCGCACCCTGCCGAAGCCAAGCGGCGCCTCGCAATCCTGCGCGATACCCTGGCCGCCCTGCAGGACGCTGTACTGACACTCTTTCGGGCGGCAGCAGAAAAACGAGCAGAAACTCGAAGCAGGGAATGAAGTTGGGCCTGGACGCGAGGATGCCGCCGCCGGTTTTTGAGAAGCTCGTGGTGGGTTTTGATTCATCTTTTGGTGGTGCGTGGAGGAAAAGGTGACGGCGGAGCTGGAACTGGAAGCGGATGCGGAACGGAGACGGATGAGGAACGCGCTGTAGCCAAGAAGAAACCGACGCAGACAGCTGCTCTGATATAAATTAATATTATTTATTTTTATTTATTTTTTTTGTCAGATGATCAAGCCTACCCCCCTATAAGCTGGCTCGATAGTGTTACCCACGACGCAACTCTTTCTTGTCAGCTTTATGCTTAACTAGCTGGCTTCCAAAAAAATGTAACTCCACCGTTCTACTTCTATTCTGGAGCACATAGTTAGATATATTTATATCATTTTTAATTTGTGCATGTGCATCACATACATGCTGTGGTTTTGATTTTGTTGAGCTTCTGTTCGTCGCAACCACGCCGCTCTCGTGCCGTGCGACTTTCACCAAGAGCTCTCATATCGGTTTTCCGACAACATGCACGTAACATGGTTCATGGTCAAGGAGGATGAAGTGCGACTGCGAACAATACGCATCAGCTTTATTTCGGTTTCGGCACAACTCGGTCCGAGCTGTGGGCGTGCAGTCGTGTCTTGCAATTAAATTGCTAAAAACAAAACCGAAAATAGCTACGTCGAAACTTTAAATTACAACCACTTCTACCAGGACCAAGACCAGCAGCACCAGGAGGAGAAAAGTATAGTTAGTCATAGTCTAAGTATAGCTGAGTGCTTTTGGTTTTGCTCTAGCCTCATCCTCAAGCTAAAGCTTCTCCCAGTTCCAGGTGGCACTAGTGGCCTTCCGTCTTCTCGTGTTTCGCCATCAAGGTCATCAACGACACGCTTCTACAACTTTTCTGTCATCTTTTTCTTTAGTTCGTCTGATAATCTCCACCGCGTCCGCGACCAACATCACGAAGCGAAAGATTATGTGGTCATGCCGGTCGTGGGGCGCTGCTGGGATGGCGTTCCTGCTTTGCTCCGACCAACTCGTGGGTGATTCCTACGCTTTGAGCGTACAACTTCGAGTGGGGGTGGGGCAGCAGGAGAAATACAAACTTCAGAACAAGAAAGGAGGCCAAAATCAAAGTTCCTGTTGCGACGAAGAAAACGGCAAGGGGCTGAGCCCGTCCTCTCCGCGTGAAACCCCCGAAGTGAACCCGCCGCCCGCACCTATCGCGAATGTTGAACCGAGTCGGCCCTCGACCCCCTCGCGTTCCGCCCAAGAACATGGGAACGTGCCCAGCATCGGAAAAATTATTGACGACATGCCGTTCGCGAAAGCCGCGGCAGAAAGGGCCTTCAAGCTCGGTCCTTTCGGCATGAAAAGTCCGCATGCGTTACGATTTCAGGTGAAGATCTCCGATTGCAAGGACGTAGATGGCAACGCGTCGCAGACCAAAGGCAAGTATTCGAAGCTGCGTATTCTGTACGCGTTCGACAGGCCCATGGCGACGAAGCACGTGCCGACTCATTGCCGGTCGTACGGGCACACCAAGGTGGTGGTGATCGGGTTGTGGGTGGTGGATAAACAAAACGACCCCGATTCCCCCTCCCGCCGCAAGTTCTTCAGCCGGTTTCCGATCGACGACTTTATGCTGGCGTACACGCCGTTTGACCGGCCCTTCTACCAGAAGGTGATGCAAGTTGTGGAGACCCAGCGGCTGGGGCTTAACAAACTCGGGGACGCGCTCCTGTCCGCGGCAGAAGACCACGGGCTCATCGAGCGCGTGCTGGTTGGACATTCAAACGCCGGCCCCGGCGCGTTAGCACTGTTCACGCGGTACCCCGAGCTGTTCAAGACCGCGGTTTTGGTCGACCCCGCCTTCTGTGATGCGGCCACGCGGGTGACGCTTCAGACCTCGCAGGTCGGCAGCGCGTTCGCGGCGCCCAAGCTCGACAGCTCCCAAGCAGCGGAGGACGACCAGAAGAGCACAGCGGAGTTGTTCAAGCAGATCCGTGAGATGGGGAGGGAGTGGGGGGTGTACCAGCGGTACTACCGGTACCTGGACGATCGGGCAAAAACCACGGGCACCGACGTGCTGCGGGACGGTGATGACGTGCTGAAGCTGGCCAAGGCCGGGAATCTCCTGCCGCAATCGCTCCAGGCGGAATTCGAGCGCACGCAGAAGGGCCTGCGCGACGTGTTCGCAAAAAACAAGAAGGTGAACGTCGCCTGGTTCCTGGAGGACGACACCGGCCTCTCTGGGCCGTGGAACGCAAAAGCCAAGGCGGAGGCGAAAAAGTGGAAGCCGCTGCGGGTGCGCGACGCGACCAAGAACCGGATCTACCGCACGGACATGCTGGAGAAACTGCGCGTCGCGCAGGAAGGGCTAGTGAACGGGGGCCGCAAGCGCAAGCTGCTCATCGCGGTGGGCGACGGGGTGCCGCGCCCGTGGGGCGCGGATCGAGCCGGCCACATCGCATACCAACGATCCGATTGGGAGACGGACAACCCCTTCGACATGATCCCGTGGCAAGTGTACCTGTGGCAACACGCGCTGCAGGAAATGAACATGCCGAATCTGGAGGTAAAGCCTCCGCTGGTCGTTCCGGGGGGACATATAGAGGCCGTTTCCCCGACTATCGAGCGGGTGCTCAAAGTGGAGCACGAAAAAACGCTGCTGGACGACTGAGTGACACTAATAAATTCGGATCAGCTTCAAGGAGAACCAGGAGGAGTGGAGCACAACTACAGCACCAGCAGCACGACAGGGTGGCACACATGTCCATGACCATGTTGAATTTTAAATTTAATTTTTATGTGAGACTTGTACCTAGTTCAGAGCTAAGTTAGTTCGGAACCTCTACAGAATTGATGAACGAGTACGAAATGACCTTGAGCGTCGAGTCGGGGCACGGGCAGGACCAGGAGATAAGCTTAAGAACGAAAAGGCCTTTCTTGTTCTTCTTTTACGAAAGTTCTCCAAGACCAAGACGCCGAGAATCGGCTGCACGTCATCCGCTGCGCCGCCGACGCGTCGACGACGTTGATCACCAGTCCATAAACTAGCATAAGTATGATTCGCGTCCGGGTTGTTGATGATGTTTTTGTCAGCACTATCAGAGAGAAAAGCGGCACCAGTAGATCAACTAGAACCAGATCCGCAACGAAACCGTATCCCGAATTTATGGCCCAGAACGACACACTGACTAGGCTGACCCTGGAACCGGTGCTGTTTTGCTTCTGTGGAGGTAACCGTAACGAGCCTCTGTCTCAAGTGAAAAATCATATAGCAGGGCGGAAGTGGATAAAAGAACTTGTGTTCTCCGTGCCGGCGAATAGGTCGCAAAGTACTCCGTTCATCAGCGCTGTCAGTACCTGATGTACCTGTAGACAGTCTCAGTCGCAAGAACGGTCGCGACACTGTGCTGGTGTGATCCTTACAAATATTTCCATTTGAAGAGCACGAAGGCATCCGTGCACAACGACCAACGAGAAGCCTCCAAGACGAAGGACAAACACATTCATACATAAGTCTCTGCCCGTAATGGTAATTGCTGCTGCTGCAGTTGGAGTTGCACTTGCAGTTGTTGGTGTTGCTTCTTCCGTCTACATGAATGTGTGAATGTTCAGCCGCATGACCATGAGTCCTCAGCGGAGGAGCACCGCAGGAGGGAAGACGAGGAGCGAAAAAAGGCTTTTTCTTGAGAACTCTACTCGTGCATGTAGGTGTAGCATTTTTGTACATGTGTGAGCTAGTACTAACTTTACTACAACTACTTCATTCTTTATCTACTCGAAAACACTCTGACTTCACCTGCTTTAGCACCTCTAATCAAACTCAAAAGCGTCTTTAACTTTATCCCGTGGGGTGTCAAAAGCAAGTGCAAGTAGTACGAGGGAATGAATACATAGTTGTACCGCAACGTACTTTTACTTTTTCCTGTCAAAGTCTGTGAACATGGCTGCTGTCATGGTGCCGGATCGTATCGGATCGGATCAGGACCAGGAAGCTCGCGACGGCGATGATGGCTCGCGAGTATCGGGACCGTCGGTCGCGGAGCTGGAGCAGCGCGTGGGCAAGCTGAAGGAGGCTTTTGTGGGTGCGGTGCAAAAGTGCAACCGGGCGCAGCTGAAGGCGGTCCAGCTCCAGGATCGGCTCGACTTCCAGGAGACGCAGCTTCGCTTTCTGTGGAAGTACGTGAGCCGTAAGGTCGTGAAGGTGGAGTCCGGGGCATCAGAGCTTGGTCACGACCCCGCCGGCGTGCAGATTCTGAAGGCCCTGAAAGAATCCATCGACGACATGAAGAGCTGCATCAAGAAGGTAGTAGCTTCTACCGAGACCATAGATACGCAGACGCCCCGTCCTCGTGCTAGGGCCTCATTTTTTGTCCTGGGCCGATGGCCATGCATCCTCATGATGATCCCGAATCGTTTTATTATATATTGTCCTTGCATGCTTGATGCAACATGTGCACCGTCCATCTCCATCATGCATTCGATTCCTACTACAGCATGAGATCACGCGCATCGCCGCGCACCGGCAGGATATTGCGAACGGGAGGAACACCTTTGAAAATTGGCTGCGCCTTGCCACGCCGTCCCCGAAGAAGCGCCCTCCCCGAGGAGCGCGAGTAGAGGCGGGAGTCACCAATAAAGTACGAGCAGAACAAGTAGGAGTGGGAGTGCGACCACACACAACCTCCTCGATGCACAAGTCGCGGTGGCCGCGCGGCCAGCCGGCCGGCAAACCCACGCCAATCGCGGAGAGAAGTAGAAGATGCCGGCCGGACGGAAGAACCGATGTTGGGGGAGCGAGCGACAATGAGGCCGACCGCCAGGATCTGCGAGAAAGCGAAGGCGAAGGTGGGCGTGCAGCTGCTGCTGCAGCAAACAAGGAAATAAGTGCACCTCCACCTCACGCTAACGTCGATCGTCGAGCCGACGCGCGGGATCGGGCTTCTGCTCCTGGCGCCGTCCCTCCCATCGCAAGAACGCGCGACCATTCGGCCCCGCCGGCCCGTGATTCCTACGACAGCGTGTTCGGGCTGAGCGTCAAGAGAGAAGCACCGGGCGGCCGTTCATCGAACAATTTTACGAGCAGCAAGGGGGGAGCCTTCCTGCCGCCGTCGCGCAGCACGCGAGGCTCCGGCTCCTCGCCTGTGTCGGAAATCAAGAAAATGCCGTGCGTCGTAGGAGCTTCCGGTGCGCCTACCAGTTCGCCATCGCAGTCCCCCCCACCGCGGATGCCGGGCCAGATCAAATTTACCTCGCCGGTGCTCGCGGGGCGGAGCTCGAACGGATGCACGACAACCACTACGGGGAGATTGCCGACCAGTTCGCTCGTTCCTCCCGGCGCTCCTGCAGCGGGAGTCGGCGTCAGCATGCCAAGCTCCTCCGAATCGACTACCGCGGAGGAACGGGAAGCAACTGAACAGAAAGACAATCTCGTTCTCGCTACGCCGCCGCCTTCGAAACTGCCAGTGCCTGCTGAGTCGTCGGTGAAGAAGAATCTGAACGGCTACCTGCTGCAGCCAGGGAGGGCTTCGGGAGCCTCTAGAACGTCCGGTGCGTCCACGGGGAGGGCGTCGGGGCGCGTTTCGGGCGCCACGACCTCCGCAACAAAAGCTGTCGGAGAGCACGGCACCAAAATCAAGAAGATACTATCCACATCGTCAGCATCAGTGGCCTCATCCGGGGACGATGAGCAACACCTGCAGTCGGACTCGCGAACCGGACCCGGAGCCGCCGACGACGAGATAAAAGGTGTAGGTGATGAAAATGAACCAGTAACAGCCACGAACGAAAAGATAGCGAGAGCGAACGACGAAGGCGTAGTATCATGTGCGCGGTCCGAGAAGCAGGAGGAGAACAAGGCCGCACAGGAGTGCGTCGTGTCGGAACCCGACGAGCCCGAGCAGAAAGATGCGGACCTGGACGCAACGACATCAGGAAAAGGACCTAGACGCCCCGGCTCAACCGGGGACGTGAGCTCTTTCTTTGATGTACCTCCTCCTGGTGACGAGGGTGCTCGAAGAACCTCCCCCCCGGCGCCCGCGAACAGCGATACCGATACGCCAGCCGGTTTGGCCGAACCACCTCCACGCGACGGCTTGGATTTGATTGCAAGTGCACAAAAAGCCATCGCGAGGGGGGAAGAAAGTGCAGCGCGCCTGAGCAGAGAAGACGAAGACGAAGAACAGTTTCAGTTGTCAAGCAACGTCGCCGACGACCTGAGCACATCAAACGCGAACGACATCAATGGCCGACTGTCATCAACAAGAACGGAGTGCGATGATGGCGCTGATCCTCGAGCAGAGGCATCGTCCTCCAGAGGGCAAGTAGATCAAGGCGAAGATAAAGCTCAACACGCAATTGCAAACACCGAGGACGAGGTGCGGACGACGCCGGAAAAACCAAAAGGAGAGAAATCGGCGACCGCAAGAACGTCCACGTCGGGAAAGCCAGACAGCGACGGCAAACAATGCGCACAACAGTAATATCACTTGATGAAGATGTTGACTATCGTTGCTCTCGCTGCGGCCATGCACGTGGCGCATATGATCCTCCTGATTCCTGGCGTTGATGTTCTTCTTCGTGTCGCATGATGAAGATGAACCAGGAGTGGAATCGCACCCGTAGCCACAGCCACGTCGACAGCAACAAAACGCTTTAAATGCAATCCTTAACAAATCAAAAACGAAAACGAAATCAGTGATCGCTATAAAATGTGATCGCGATCGGTTACAGTTCCGGGAACTGCCTACTTTTCCAATCTACCCTCATTCTTCTTCTTGTACGGGCCGGATCATCAAAATCTTCACTGCTCCTTCTGGTCCATCGATCCGGAAGATCCTAAAAGCGGTTCGGAACCGCAATTCACATTTAAATTTCTTTGTCTTTGACGGAAAATTGTTCCACGTTGGTTTTGATCCTTCCATGCAATGCTATGCAGGTCACAATCCCAATCGCGCCGTCTGTTGTAAAACGAAAGCTGTCACCTTCACCAGCACTGAGAAAGAACAAGGGAAGGAGTTCGTCCTTCGTTTAAGTACGTGTCGTAAAGGTACAACTGTATCTAACGCGATCGGAAGCGAAACCGTAACCGGTACTGCGCCTGTACCTGTAGCTGACCCCCCAAAACAAGCTGCCCCCGTCACCAGTGCAAAAATAATGTCGTGGCGCGCAGAGTCGACCTTCGTCTCGGAGAAGGCGGACGCGGAAAAGAACTTTTTGAAGGCAGCCAAGAAGCTGCGGGAGATCTGCAAACTCGAGCTGCAGGCGCACGTGGAGGCGAACCAGCAAGCCAAAGTCGAACAGAAGCCCGCGCTCCTGGAGGAGCTGGCCGCGTTAAAGGTCGACCGGCAGTTCTGGGAAAAATTCGACGATGTACGTTTTTTTCTTTGAGTTGGTTTTTTTACAATGAATTGCGCGGCCATAAGAAATTGTCTCTGTCTACTGTGTCTATGGGTACTTAAGGCTTGTTTCGCATCGAGTATTCGTTCATGTTCCGCTCGTTCGTTGTGTACTTACGTCGTTCACCAATGAATCTAGCCACTCACAGCAAACGCTAATATTGATGGTGTAGCACTACACTGCTGGTGGTGTAGGCAAGGCCCAAATCAGTGGCCGCAGGAGGGTACACGACCTACACCATGTACACCATACACCTCCGAAATCGGGGCCCCTGGGCGGCTCGGTCAGGTCTGGTCGTTGTTCGGTGTTGCTTCTCCACGTTGTTGTGGTAGCGTGGAAGATCACGCCTCTGATACTCGCCTAGGCTCTTGCTGCCGTCAGTAGGGCGCCGGTTCGGCGGCAGCGGCTCGTCATGCGTCGTCTAGTACGCCTAAGCCCCGTGGGGCGAGTGCGTGGGCCTGCGGATGCGCGTGTTAGTGTGTTATATGTGCAGGCTTCCTCTTCATTGCTAGCGGGCGTGGCGCTCGCGGGAGCCGGACCTGCGGCGGCCGGGCTTCGGTGGCGTCGGACGGTCGGGATTTTGTGGCCCATAGCATGCGGGAAGAGCCGTAGGCAGGCTCTACTTGGGCGAGGCCGTGGCAGCGGGATTGGCTGTAGCCTACACGCGCCCTACACGGCCTGTTTTCAGGCGTAATAGGCTACATCACCATGTACACCGCCTACACCATGTACACCATACAACGGCGAAAATCGAGGCTCGTCGTCGATATTAGCGTTTGCTGCACTCACTTCGCAGCACAATGACACCACAGATATGGGCATTGCTTCCGCCAGGGGCAGTCAGCAAGATCGAGGCAAGAAAAGCCGCTGCAGACGCTGAAGAGAAAAGAAAAAAGGATGAGCGACGCGCCATGGCCACCACACAAACGGAAGACATTAGGAGAGCACCGGTACTACAAAACAAGCACATCCCATTTTTCAAATGTGTTTTGTTTTTTTTTCCCAGACAATTCCTTCGAAATTTATCGGCCTCGGCGATGTCCAAAACCGGACCCCCAGCACACAGCCACAAACAACTAACTTCAGGACCTGAATTTCGTCTGTCGTCACGAGCGCCCGGTGACGGACCTGTGTTACGACGAGAAGACTGGGTATCTGTACTCCAGTTCGAAGGACAAGGCCATTGTCCGGTGGAACGTGTTTTCGGGCAAGTGCTACGCGGAGTCCACTCTCTGCGGCCACGAGGGGGCGGTGTGGTGCGTCGACGTTCACAAGGAGGAGGTAATCTCGGGCGGCGCGGACGGCCTCCTCATTTTCTGGAGCAGCGATCCGAAAGCAGCGACGAAAGGAAGGGGCAAGGAGAAGGTATATTTCAACTGGTTCTGACGGATCAGCGTGAGTAAGTACTACTTCAAAATGTAAAGGAGCCACTGACACTGTTTGTTTTGGTCGTCCCGATGCTCGTCCGACTACGACTTTCGACGAACCAATCGATCATGTCACAGATCCAGCAGCCCTCTCGGGTGGTTGAATACGGGGGCATCATTAAGGGGCTTCGCGTGGCCGATAGCGGGATTTGCCTCTGGACCGATCGCTTCGGGCCCCGGTCGCCTGCCCACCTCGCGCTGCTTGACCGCAACGACCCCAAAATCACTCTCTGGAAGACCTACGACCTGGGCAGCGCAAAAATCAACATGCTGCTCTGGGCGCCGGTCGGTAACCCAAAAATCTTTTCCGCCCACGACGACGGCACGCTGAGCATCTGGGCCGCGGCTGGGGATGCGGACAACGTGGCGCCCGCAACGCCAACTGCGGGTGCCGGGGCCGCTAATGGTAATGCGCCATCCACTTCCGCCGCATCAACGACCTCAAATCCCGATGGGTCCGCGATAAGAGCCGCGAAGCTGATGAAGACGATGAAGCCGCACGAGAAGGCGATCATCAGCATGAACACGCACAAGAACTACATACTGACGGCGAGTAGCGACATGACGGTGAAGGCCATCAACGCGGGCTCGCCGGCGCTCCCCACCGTCTTCCATTGCAAGGCCAATCGCCCGCTCCGCGCCGTGGCTGCGTGGGACTTCCCGGAGGACCGCTGCTTCGGATTTGTCTACGGTGGCGGGCGGGATCCGAAGGACGTTACCACGAGCTACTTGCTGCCAGACGAGTTCGACTTCTACCAGAGCTACGTGGGGGAGCAAACCAGCACCATCATGACGCGCAACGGGGCGGCGGGACCCCTCCACAGGTTGATCTGGAGGCAGGAAATCTCGAAAGTCTTCGCCGCCAGCGAAGACGGAGAAGTGAAAATGTGGTGCGCCGAAACGCTCACGCAGATGAGATAGGAGATGTTGCTTGGCGATCATGCAGCTGTACGTCAGTGCCAGGGTCCGTCATAGCCATCGGGCGAGGCGGTGACAGTCGTCGGTGCTGGCGTTGTGGCGCGAAGGGAAGAAATTGTTCCCTGTCTGCGGGTGCGACGACCTTCTCCCATATTTGAGGTGGGCAACGGCAGCAGCAGCTCTCGACCTCCTACTGCTATTTTCAGTGTGTAGAACTAGAAGAAGCTTTTGTGACTAAACATCTTCTTGCTCGTCGTCAGTTGCCCCGAGCGGAACCGGAAGGGGCAGACGAGGCAACGCTCCGACGTAAACTTCAACGCGCAAGAAAAGCATTTATGAAGAAGTGAGGCCGAAACTGAGCCGCGACCTTCTCCAGCAAGAAGCAGGCTAAAGCGCCTACTTTTCGCATTCGCCGAGAAGCAGCTTAACAAGAAACGCACAGAAATCAACGCTACTTTTTGATGAAGTGATCTCTAGCGCGCTCATCCATATCCTTTTTCTTATTCATTGGGGCAGGCAGTGGTCTCCTCGTGGTCGTGGTGTTCGCTTTTCGCATTTGCATTTGATGCTGGTCTGGACCATAGTTGTCGATCGAAAATGAATTTGTAGAGGCGGGTGAAAACTGGTATATGAAAAGAAAGACACAGATCTGCAAAAACCGGATGTGATCCTCACCCGAATCCGATGGAAGGCCCACCTCGACCTCGAGAGCCGCACTACAGACGCAGGAGTGCAGACCTCGAGGACTTCGCTGGATCCGCGCTACGACAAGCCAAATTAAACCCTTTTCCTTACCTTAAACGCAGCTCCCGCTTATATTCAATTTAGTATTTATACCACGCGCAGCAAGCAAAAGGAGCAATGTGCTTTATTGATACCACACGCAGCAAGCAAAAGGAGCGATGTGCAGTACTTCTTTATCGGTTGCGACTAATATTACGAGGCAGGGGAACCACTCCTTGTCAATTTAAACTTTAAAACTACTACTAATACTCCCGTAAAGTAGACAGGGTGTTGGAAGCACAACATCTTCCAGTGATCGGTTCTAGTACCGCAAGGATTCTGCTCATGATCGGTATTCACACCCCTGAGATGGATCGGAAAATGCTCACCCTGAAATCGGCACGCGGTCAAGGATTAACGACGCGGAAACAGCATGAAGCTCCAAACGATCGACGAAGACGATGATGGTCAGCGTAGCAGCATGCTGTTCAGCTGGCCACTTCGGAAAGCATTGCAAAGACTAAGAGAACGAACAAAAGGCTAGCACGGAAATCACTCAGACTCAGGCGCGCACTAGTACAACAGCCACGTTCTTTTCGCTTCGCGGACACGGTTACGGCGACTACTTCAACTGTGTTATTATTTGTAACCAGAAGATCTAGACCTAGACCTCAACTGTGTATACTAGAAGAACAAGTAGCTAGTTGCTCTTGACACGTCGCACAGCTGCCACAACCAAGGAAAGACCTCCTCCCCCTCGACTGCCAGTCGTGACTGCGGCGGCTGCACACTTCTAGTTCTACTTCTACTTCATCTTCATCTCTCTGCGCTAGAAATTTGTATTACATCCGAAGCAGGAGTTGTAGGAGCCTATCTTCTCCTTCTGCACGCAAAAATGACTTCCGCCGCCAACATGGGGCAGCGAGATCCGAACAAAAACGAACACTGCGACGCAGCAGCCAGCGACCACGAGGAAGCCGATTTATTCGAGCAGGACCGCGAACAAGAGGACCTTCTTCTTCAGCAGCAGCATACTCGTGCTGCTAGAGCAGGGAGAACAACTGGTGCCTGTGCTGGAAACGAACCCGAAAAGAGTCATGGGTGCTGTTCCCGTCTGTCGACTTGTGGCATAGTTGCGATTATAGTCGTGGCGGTGCTCGCTAGTGTGGGGTTGGGATTGGGGCTGTGGCTGGGCTTGACTCTGCGAAACAAAGTAGATGCATGCAGCAGAGCGCGCCTGGGCTGCTGGCGACGACGCCGCCGGAAGTGGCGGAGATCATCCGGGGCCACAGCACAAACACACTCTCACCCCGGGAGAAGGCCCGAATTTCCTCCCGGTTTTCCTGGAGAACCTGTCGAGAGCAACCCTCGACGCCGCAGACATTCCCGAGAGCGACGAGAGGAGCACGGGATTGAGATATGAGACGGGGAAAGACCTCCTCGCCGCCGCGGTTGCGGAAGCGCAGAAAGAAGCCAAAACTACATGGAAGGACAACGACAACAAGAGGAAGACGCAGGCGAAGAAACCACGCTACAGCGATCTGACCACGACTGACGGCGTGGTCCGTGCGTGGGAAGAAGCACCCGGTCCGCTAAATCCGTATGACGGAAAACCGGATCCGCCGACTGTGAAGTCCGACCTGGCGAAGGTAGTATATCCGTACATGCAGGCACTCGAGGAGAGGGCGCCGAAAAACAAAGACGTAGATGGTGGACAGGAATTATCAGAACTGATCCGGAAAGAGCACCTTGCGATCGCGGTGCTGGGGAAGTCGTACGTGGAAAACATCGCGCGGCAATTCCGGGCTTTCAACTCTATCCAGCTTGTCTCCGACCACGAGCAGGAGCACATCGCCGGCTCGATAGCATCCTACGCGGAAGACGGAACTTGGACCGGCCCGAAAGAGGCATTCTACGATGCCCAAACGGGTGACCGACCAGAGGACACGAACCCGTGGGGACGGAAGTTCCGAGGCGAACTGAAAAAACTAGTGTTGATGGCTGCGGGAGGGGGAGATGCCGATGGACGAGGAGGAGGTACGGAAAACGTAGAGCGTGCCCAGTTCAGAACTTTCCCGCAAATGGGAGCCAACCTCGCGAAAGAAATGCAAATGGCCGCAGTCGCGCCCAATCAAAATGGTTTTATCTCCCGGAACAAGCAGAAACCTGCCCGCGCGGAAACGCTTTCGACGGAAAGCCTTATCAACTTCGCGAATCTATTCCAAATCGCCGCGTGGATGCCAAAAATCCAGGGACCCATGGTTTTCTACCGGTTTGGCAAATTCAACGGCTTCAAGGCCCGCGGTCACGGCGGTGCCAGCGCTATTTGGAAGGGAAAGCGGCGCGTCTCCGCACACTTCGAGTCTGTGATGGCGTTTTTCGGGAAGGGCGAATACGAAGACAATTACGACCTCGATCTGAAGGCCGACGATTTGCTCATTTTCAGCTTGGATGCCGGGAAGTCGATTCCGGGGATTATGGTGGGGCGGGCGTTCAACGCGTTCGAGAAACCGTCAGGCAATGTAATGGTTGGGGCGGGAACGAACCTGCTGGAGGTAATCCTGCCGCCGGGGCTAACGTCTGAGCTCAAGTTCGAGAGTGAGGGGTGGTGGGGAGACTACTTGTTCGGGGAGAGCGATGACGGAGCCAAGAAAATGAACAGAAAAGTTATGCCGCACATGCCGGAGATGCGCGGCTGGGACAAATGGAAGGGAGGCAGTGGAAAAGCAAGAGTTTACGAACTGGAGGGGTGGTAAGGTGCGTCCTTTGGGTTCGGCAGCGCGTTGTCCGTGCGCGTTGCTCGACGGCGGTTGGAGTTCTGGAGGCAAGCCCAAGCATATTAAGCAAGCATCTGTTGACAGTTGACTCTAGCATCTGCATCCCCCCCGTAAGCGCAACAGGAGCAACTCATGAAGATTTTCAGGAGCTAGTTTACTTTTACAGTGATGATGATCGATGAAGCGCAAGCGCACGCACCGCCAGACCCAGAGGCAGAGTTCCTCTTTGCTAAAGTACGCTCTTGCGAACAGGCGCCCAGGCCCACTCAGATCGATTTTAAAAGTAGAGATACCTCCACGACGAGTACTACTCGACAGTCAAAAATTCATTTATAATTATATTCTATCAGATTTAATACTAATAGAAGCATCAGCACCCAGACCCAGCCACGCACGCAAAAGGCAATCCTTCACTCGGCCTGTGGTGACTGGACGCGCGCGGCCGGTCTTTTTGTGTTGCAGCTTCTGTAGTGTAATTAAAAAAACAAAATTTTCTTTTTCAGAGTAATCGCGTGCTCGTAAGATACGGATGTCCTCGTCCATTTCGTTTCAGCACCGCGATATTAACTCGCCATATCATCTCCGCGGCAACGGCAAGCAATATCTGCGCAACACGCTGCAGCCGAACTGACTCGCGAACAGAGTCTGTAATTGATGCAGACCTCTGACCACCCATTGCTATTATTCATTAAATGCCATTTTTGCGGCTACTTTTGCTTCGTCCCAAACAAGGCGACGGACTCTGATGAGAGTTACAGTTTGTTAGACAGTTGAAACCTGTTAAACGTCCGAAGTCACGTGTTGAACAGTGGTGTGCACTGTGCCGTTGTTCGGCGGTTGCTCTGACTGTAGTCGAGGAGTAGATCATGATCTACTTCTTAATTAATTTCAATTTCTTGTGCTTTCCGTTTCCGTTGTCCGTAGATAGATCACAAATTGCAGCACGAGCGACGAATATGATGATCGGAATAAGAGCACCAGTGTGGTCAGCAAAAAGAAAAAGTTTGATCGAAAATGCTGTGTAGCATGCAAGCTCAACTTCCTGGAGAGTGGTGGCCAGTTGTACGTAAAGGACGTATAGATACTATGTATACGTAAGTAAAACAATATCAAGTTTTACCGAGAAGTAGTGGCGCATGCGCTTTATTAGGAAGCGCGAGTGCGACGGTTTGTCGTAGCTAGTGAATCTTGCCGTGGCCATCTAATCCAGCAGGTGTGTCCATGGAAGTGGAACTTGTGCTGCTGTAGTAATACTAATAGTACGGTGCTGTACATGTACTTGGTTGTTGATAATAATTTTTATATGTTCCGCTTCATCACCTTCACCTTCATCAGGTACCAAAAATCACTACTTTTGTAGTTGTACAGGGTTGCGCTTTGCCACACTACTATTTTCCGTAAAAATGGTAATGGCCTGCCGCGACCGCACAGCATGGACGAGCGAGCTCCTTGGCAAGGGCGTGACGCGATTTCATTTCCTTAGCGAGGCGAAGAAGAACGACTACGATGCCGAGCCAGCGGCGGC
>RXOD01004070.1:0-29804 GCA_005223375.1 Amoebophrya sp. AT5.2
CAGCTACGTGCCACAAATGCCGCGAAAAATGGGCTTTTCACCCCTCTAAAAAAGCGGATTCCGAGTCTGATTCCGCGGCGGAAATGCTTTCCAGTTTGATCATCCGCTCGTCGGCGCCGGCTCAAATCCGGCAAAAACAATACAAGGACCTGCAGGAAGCTATCACTGATAAGCGCATCGTGGCCTCGAGCCTGATGAAGCTCGAGAAGAAAGTCAAAGACATCATCGCGATGAAGAAACAGCCGGTGCTCTGCTTGGCGAAGAAGCTCGCCGGACACGCGGCGAAGTACTTTTTCTTGTCGTTGTCATTTCTTTCCCAAGTTCTTTTGGAAGCTGATGTTGATGTGCCGACATGATGACGACATTTGTAGGTCAGAATCCGACTCCTGGATGACGACTCAACAAAAAAGAAGATTAATAATTGCCTGAGCCTATGGGTATGAATATGATCATGTCTAGCCTCCTAGCCCTTTGTATGATCATTCTCCTAGGACTGCCCATCGCGCCCAATTTATGTCTGTTCCTGCGCTACCGGCAGTGGGGCGGAACTTAATCGCAGAGCGAGCACATCATGATGACGAAATTTGTAGGTCAGAATCCGACTGCTGGATGACGACTCAACAAAAAGAAGATTAATAATTGCCTGAACTAATCATAATTTTCCCGCGAAAAGAACGCAAAATCAAGTAATCAGATTATTTGAATCTCCGTCTACTTCACAGCGTTGCAATGGCGAAGATTCGGAAAGAGTTCAATGCAGCGACGAGTAATATAGGGAAGCCGTCGTCGTGATCTTCATGGGGGCATCGTGAACCACGGTGAACCGGAAGCCGGATGCTGCTGCTGCCTCACTGAGGGTCCCATTCTTGGAGAAAACCACTACTTCGCGTCGATGGAGGTTGACTTTCATTTTCGACGTTTTGATTCTAGCGAAAGCCGCTGGTTTGACGGAAGTATACATAGTTTTGAGCTGCGGGTTTTGTAAGGTCTTGCAATGCCATAGCTGGGAATTTTATGCACGGTGTACGAGAATTGTAGATGAGCCAACCCAACTGTGGACGGCGTCGACGATGCTTCGGCGTTCTCGAATTATAATCATCTAGGGTAGAGCTAGAGTTTTTCCGTCTGTAAGTTCGGACGGAGTCAGTTTGTTATCAGTTTTTTCTTGTTTGAGAATCCAGTAGTGAGTGGCTATTCGAACTGGTTGCTGCTACAGCGATCTTGGCTGTGAAAGCAGGGATCGTTTCTCCAGCAGTTCGTTTGCACAGCCAGCGGCCCCCCAAATAGACCAACACTGTTACGGGGCGAGGATGAAAGTGACATTTTTAATTGCTGGCTTGTCTATGCCCTACTACAGCACTATCAGCTGCTTGATCTGGGAAATTAAAGGTAAACGATAAAATATTACATCACCAATCAAACAGAATCAATCTGACTTTCGGCTAGAATAGACATGATCAGGTATACCAGAAAGTTGACATTCCTGGACTCCAGAAGAGTAGTAGTACTTCGCGGAAAAAAGCAGCGGTTTTGAATCAATGATAGATAGCTTTTTATCCGAAACGGTTTTTGTTTGGCAGGAGGTTCCTATCGATCACGCTCATGTAGGTGCTACAGCTACCCAATCCGTCTGACAATTGCAGTTTTGAAAGAAAGACTCGAGTAATGCATTCACCTGAAGGCTCGCTGCGGGCAGGCTAGTGCTGTGAATCCGCGGTACTCTTGCTAGGTGTCGAAGCAGTGTTCACATTTATTTTCTTGCACGGCGTTAGGCTCTCGCTGCAATTCGGAACGTCGGTCCCATATATTGTATCTTGTGGAATGGTCCGTGAGAGAAATCGTGCTTCGGTATCAGTCTAAAACAATTTTCCTACTTCCTCGGCCTTCTGACTCCGTTTTCTATGTGTTGTCGCAATAATGTCGTGAATAGCCGCGCGGCTCCATCAGTATTCATCGAGCATGCTGCGAAAAATAATTCTCTTCTTTATCCATAAGTACCTGGAATGCCCTCTCACAGCGGAGCACCCCTCGTTTACTGTGCAGGAGGGATTACAAAAAGCGAAGAAACCTTTCCAGCACTTTATTCCGAAACCTGCATATTGCTCAACCATGGCGCCCCCTGTTGCCACGGAGGCTAAAGGTCCTCCGCCCGCCCCCGCAGCACCCGCCCCCGAGAAGCGGAGCAGTGCGCGGCGATCTTCGGAGGTGGATAATGACAGCGGCTTTGTTCCAGTGCTGCTTCCTGCGTACCCGAGGCAGGACCTCGATCGCATCGTGCACAAACAGTTCAGTTACGCGCCCGATTACGTCCGCGCAGCCCAGGGTCGCGGCTGCTCCCGGCTGCGGTTCTTTCGGGAGGAACAGCAGATGCCCGAGGTGATCCTGTTTCGTGACCATCATGCGTGGTGCCCCTTCTGCCAGAAGGCCTGGATACTGCTGGAGGAGCTACGAATACCGTATGCTGTAGTAAAAGTCACGATGTACAACTATGGGGAGAAGGAATGGTGGTACGAAAAGTACGTGCATCAGAATGGTACGTTTCCGAGCTTAATTGTTTTAAACTCGGTGCGAGCGCGGTTGGAAACACTGGAAGCGATGGTCGACGCCGCGCGGGGCCGCGAGAAGAGCAGGAGTGTGGATGGTGCGCCAGAAGCTTCGCGGGGCGATGTGAGGAAGAGCGGGTCGTGGCTGGACGTCTTCCGGCCGCCGGCTAGGACGCGAGCTGCTTGGGTGACTGGGGAGGATTACGAGCTCGTCAATGACTCCACGCCCGTTATGGCCCGCCTCGTACGGCTCGCGCAGGACTTGCACCAGAAAAACCGAATCTTCACGCCTCATGCGAAGGATTTGTCCAAGCCGTGCTGGGACCTGAGGCATGAGCGCACGCGGGCGATTTGCTTCGAGCTCGTCGAGGGAAAGCTGCTGCACTACTACTACCGCTGGCTCTCCAGGCAGCGCTGTAACTGGACGGGGGACAACTCAGCGGAAATCGACGCCGAAAACAAGATGCTCTTTCGGCAAACCTGCTGGGAGCTGGAAGCTGTTTTGAAGGAAAATGATGGCAAGTTTGGTATGCTCGACTGCGTTTTGGCCCCCTGGTTAGAGCGCATTTGCGCGCAGCTGTACTATTACAAGGGATTCGATCTGCGGACCGACACCGAGGTCCCGGCGGTGGGGAGATGGTTCCGCATGATGGAATCGCGCGACAGCTACCTGATGAGTAAGGCAGACTTCTTCACGCACTCGCACGCGATCCCGTATCGCATACGGAGGTGCTTCTTCGACGAAGGCACGACGGCAAGTGCGAAAGAGGTGCGGCGCTGCTGGGAGGCGGTGGAGAGCGGAAGCGCCAGCGTGCCGGATGGGTGCGAAGATGACAATGTCGGCGGGGCCGAAGGGCCGGCCGGCGGCGCGGAGGCGATGCAGTTGCGACGCGAAGCCACCGATCTCGACGCGCGGCTGGAGGGTGCGCATAGGATTCTTCGGTTCTGGGACGTTCTCCAGGGAAAGGCGGAGAAGGAGTTGAAAGTTCCGCGGAAGGCCTTCGATGATGCAATGCGGCTGGTGCTCACGCGGCTACTGCGTGGGTGTTTCGGCGGAAGTGGGCCTGCTGTTACGCCACCGGGAATCGAGAGAGCCAGCACCGCCCCACCAACGGAGACCCTAAATTTGGAGAAGGACGCATGCCTGTCGATATTGAAGGTCATTTTCTTTTTCAAGGATCGGGTCAGCATTCCGCGTGACATGGGATTTCACGCCGGGAAACGCGTGCGTCGCGCCATGTTTGAGCTGATCGAAGAACTGTGTGCAGCGAATAGCATCGACTCGTTCGCGACCCCGTTCCCGATTCCGCGTGACAATCGGTTTGACGTGCGGCCGGACAAGTTTGTTGGGAGCGAGCACTGGAAGCAGGTTCCGGCGGTGCTTGCAGGGATTGTTTAGAATAAACGGAAATGGCCGATAGTGCCTCACCACGGTCCCACAAAGAAGTTTCGCGTGCGGTTTCAATAAGAGTTTTCCCGAGCGTTTCATTTCATTCCGGTAAATCGTGACTTGTGCAGAAAGATTGGTGATCACGAACAACGCGTTTCAACGAAAAACTTACTGCGCCGGTAGTGGCATATGATGTTTTTATAGCGGATGTTTATTCGGTATCAGGATGATGATCTGAATCTGTGCGTGCGTTTGTAATCAGAAAGCTCGGTTCCCGTGAAGCTGCGCCAGAATGAAGAAGTAAATCGGTCCCCACCTTGGCCCAGCGATCAAAAATCTAAATTTGCCCGTGCTATCGCGCCACTTTGTTTTTCCCGTGCTGAATCTTCGCTCGATCCCGCGATCAGATTTTTCCAAAATACGCAGCGTTGCTTCACTAAGACCTAAACCCAAGCCACATCAAAGCCCAAAGTATCCTAGACCAGCCCTCAAACCTCACCACAACGGAAACCAAACAGGCATAAAACTTAGTTCGACGACTCCCTACGCTTTTTACAGCTTTCCTTGCATCTTTTCGTACCGCTCACCCAGTTTACCCACGACAAGATGGCTGAGACGTTCGCCTTCAATGCTGACATCCAGCAGTTGATGTCTTTGATCATCAACACCTTCTACTCCAACAAGGAAATCTTCCTGCGCGAGTTGATCTCGAACGCCTCCGATGCGCTCGACAAGATCCGCTACGAGTCCATCACGGACCCGGAGAAGATCGAGTCCCAGCCGAACTTCTTCATTAAGATCACCCCGGACAAGACCAACTCGACGCTCACCATCGAGGATGCCGGGATCGGGATGACCAAGAATGAACTCGTGAACAACCTTGGTACAGAAGATGACGCGTTATTTGCGCGGTTTCATAATTTCTTTATTCATTTTGATGTTGGAATTGGATCGATCGATGATCCCCTTTCCATTGCTGAGTCTCCCAGACACCAAGAGACGCCTGCATCCCAGACACATCAACTACTGGAAGCCAATTTTTATTGCTCCCGACACATCAATGAATCTCAGGTACGATCGCCAAGTCCGGAACCAAGGCTTTCATGGAGGCCATGTCCTCGGGTGGCGACGTGTCCATGATCGGGCAGTTCGGCGTGGGTTTCTACTCCGCGTACCTGGTTGCCGACAAGGTGCAGGTGGTCTCCAAGAACAACGACGACGAGCAGTTCATCTGGGAGTCGGCCGCCGGTGGCTCCTTCACCGTGGTGAAGGACACCGAGATGCCGTATGGCGAGGTGAAGCGCGGTACCAAGATCGTCTGCCACCTGAAGGAGGACATGACCGAGTTTTTGGAGGAGCGCCGCCTGAAGGATCTGGTGAAAAAACACTCCGAGTTCATCGGGTTCCCGATCGAGCTGTACGTCGAAAAGTCCGAGGAAAAGGAGGTAGAAAATTTGGGATTATGAAGACGAATTGGCAGCACTAGTATCGCGTTTTCGACAGGTGGCGTTGCAGCATAAAACCTTGTCAAAGTTGACTTGCATTGCCATAGGGACATACCTTTGCTGTGTCGACACCAAGTAGAACTAGAGGCGTGCGCAGCTTCTAAAATTCGAAATTCCCAAGAATCCCAAAATCTCCGAATCAGGTCACCGACTCCGAGGATGAGGAGGAAGAGAAGAAGGAGGACAAGGAGGACAAGGAAGGCGATGACCCCAAGGTCGAGGAAGTCGACGAGGACAAGGAGAAGGAGGAGAAGGAAAAGAAGACCAAGAAAGTGAAGCAGATCAGCCACGAGTGGGAGCAGCTGAACAAGACCAAGCCCATCTGGATGCGCAAGCCGGATGAGGTCACCAACGAGGACTACGCGACCTTCTACAAGGGGCTCTCCAACGACTGGGAAGACCACCTCTCGGTACTGATTTGTTTTTCTAAGTATAACTTTTCGTTTTCTGATCGATTGATCGTTTGCAGGTTTTGCTGCACAGAAACCTATGACAACTGTGCCGTAGCAGAATGCAGTCAGAGCTCTTCTCGCAATTTGCAGTTAAGTACATGGATGTACTTATATATAACTAATTTCCCCATCGTCCATCCAATGTGACAGGTCAAGCACTTCTCCGTGGAGGGCCAGCTCGAGTTCAAGGCTCTTCTGTACGTGCCCCGTCGGGCACCGTTCGACATGTTCGAGACCAAGAAGAAGCGCAACAACATCAAGTTGTACGTGCGTCGCGTCTTCATCATGGACGACTGCGAGGACATCATCCCGGAGTGGCTGTCCTTCGTGAAGGGGGTGGTCGACTCGGAGGACCTGCCGCTGAACATCTCCCGGGAGACCCTGCAGCAGAACAAGATCCTGCGCGTGATCAGGAAGAACCTGGTGAAGAAGTGCCTGGAGATGTTCGCCGAGATCGCGGAAAACAACGAGGACTACAAGAAGTTCTACGAGCAGTTCTCCAAGAACCTGAAGCTGGGCATCCACGAGGACACCACCAACCGCAACAAGGTCGCCGAGCTCATGCGCTACCAGACCAGCAAGTCCGGCGATGACGTCGTCTCCCTCAAGGAGTACGTCGACCGTATGAAGGAGGGACAGGAAGACATCTACTACATCACGGGCGAATCCATCGCAGGCGTGGACGCCTCGCCCTTCATCGAGACGCTGAAGAAGAAGGGCGTCGAGGTATTTCATTCTCATATGCGTGAAGTTCGACTTTGAACTATCGTCACCGGCTTGAGCCCGGAGCTTGAGCTTGTTCATCCTCTGCATTATGAAAGAGTACACAACGTCTTCCTACTTCAGCCAAAATTTAAAAATTTGCTTCCTTTCGCGCAGGTTCTGTACATGGTGGATCCGATCGACGAGTACTGCGTGCAGCAGCTGAAGGAATTCGATGGCAAAAAGCTCAAGTCCGTGACCAAGGAGGGTCTTGAACTCGAGGACGAGGACGAGAAGAAGAAGCTGGAGGAGCAGAAGGCCGAGTTCGAAAACCTCTGTAAACTGATCAAGGAGGTGCTGGGTGACAAGGTCGAGAAGGTCATCGTTTCCAACCGAGTCGTCGAGTCCCCCTGCGTTCTGGTCACGTCTGAGTACGGCTGGTCCGCAAACATGGAGCGCATCATGAAGGCGCAGGCGTTGCGGGACTCCTCGATGACCTCCTACATGGTCTCGAAGAAAACCATGGAGCTCAACCCGAATCACGCCATCATGAAGGAGCTGCTGACCAAGGCTTCCGCGGATAAGGGGGACAAGACCGTCAAGGACCTCGTCTGGCTGCTCTTCGACACCTCGTTGCTCACGTCCGGCTTCAACCTGGACGAGCCGACGCAGTTTGCCGGGCGCATCCACCGCATGATCAAGCTGGGTCTGTCCCTGGACGACGATGACGAGGAGGCGGAAGAGGACCTTCCGCCTCTGGAGGAGGTCGAGGGCGCGGAGGCCGAGGCCTCCAAGATGGAGGAGGTCGATTAAACGACGTGTGCTTCTTTCAATTACGACAAAGTGGATCATGGAGATTTTTTCGCCGAAGCTCATGGGTGAATACATCAGGAGTAAAGTGGAGTTGTCAAAGACTTGATTTGCGATGAATGTATGCCTTTGCTTGTGCAAGGTGACGCACAGGCATCTTCCTGGTGGGGTAAGCAGGGCTAAATTAAGGGAACGCCATTTCTACGGAAAAAGGTATGCGGGCAGCTGGTAATGATTTCTTGAACCACGTTTCAGCACAGAACTACGATGCACGGTAAGCAAAATCCTGGATGAAATCTCTACCAAAGAACACAGGTATTTTTACATGTTTGCAGGAAGTAGTCCACACTTGCGGCAGGGGACCATATCGATGGACCCCTGTCTTCCTGGTCTTTCTTGAGCAAGTATGTTGCTGGCGATTCTAGGCATTCATCTCGAGCTAACAAAACCGATTTTACTACAGACATTTTCCCGTTATAACACCACTGATTCCAGTCGTCGAGGCCGCGGACTCGAGAAGAGTCGGGTCAGACTTTCAGCTTTCTACTAAAGACAGCATGCACCGGCATGTTTGATGAGAAGGTGTCTCGCATCGCATACGCATGAGCGATGTGGCGACGCGCTTTCTAAAAACTGCAAAAACTTCTTCTTCTTCTAGAATGATCTCCAGAATGCTGGAATTCGACACAACGGATTCACCTCGAAGAAAAGGACGCCGCTGACGGGCGTGGCAACGGTGCAAGGGAAACGGTTGCTGGTGCTGCATGTTAATTGTCCCAACGGTACACGCAGCAAGCTTTCCTTGCCATCATTCATGGTCGTGTCCGCTCATGCTTCGTGTCCATGTCTGCCTGCCTGACCTTGTGCTTGTGCTCAATTTCGGTTTGTAATTCCTGCCGAGTCGAACCCTGAATTCCAGCATACGCCCAATGCCGCACGATTACGCACAACAAGGCCTTCTTTCTCGTTGTTCACAGTTCCCCTCTCTATATCGACGTATACCCCCAACGTCTTTCTTTTTCACCCCAGCGATATTTTCAGACAGAGAAGTAGATTTGCACCTGTAATATCCGTCCCAGAATGGGCGCCTCCAGCTCAAAGCCGGCCCTGACTGGCTTGGCGCGAAACGTGGATACCAAGTACCTCGTGGGCCAGCCGAAGTGGTATGTGATTGCAAGTACGCCAACGTTCCTCGACCCAGAACCACACGACGCGGTGGAAAGATATACCTGGACAGACGAAGCCAAAGGACAGTTCAAGGTTGGAAGAACATTCTCATTTTTGCGGCTGTATAATAGCTGAAGCCAGTTAGTGTTTTTCCACGGAGGAGGAGTACAAAAGAACAACGGGTGTTGAAATTATTGTGTGCATTTATGATAAATATTCCAGGTAACCTACAAGTTTCGGCCGAAGTCGTCCAGCGCGGACATCGACACCATGTTCCAGGATGGCACTACGACTGACAAGCTGAACGAGTGGAAGGTCCGCCCCAGGTTGTTCGGCGGGAGTATGCACGTTATCATGTGGCTCTCCTACCTCATCCTCGACTGCCCCACACCGGCCGAGCCGGACAAGGCGATGGTGGTGGGGGTACCGGGTCGCGACATGCTGTGGATTATGGCGACGGAGAAGAACTTCAAGAAGCTGGAAGAAACAAAGGAAAAATGCGAAAAGGAGTTTGGGTACGACCGAGTGCTGCTGGACAAACTCTGGGTAGTGCCCCATGGGGATTCGACCGTAAGCGCGATCGACATTTGAATCGCGTGGTCGCGGCTAGCAGCACTTCAGTCCATCGAAAAACAGTTGGAAGCAGAGCGACGAACCGTGTGCAGCGGTATGCATAGAGGACAAGATAAGTACCTCTCCAAGGCTCTGTGAGATCCACGCGCGGTTGTTTTTGTTTTTCCGGGTGGCGAAAAGGTGATTTGTGCTGCCGCTTTGTCGTGTGTCGCTTCCGCTTGGATCGATTGAGTCTCGATGCAATTGCACGCACTCTGATCTATTGAAACACAGCTCATTTATAGCTGGCGATCTTCATCGTTCACCGATCGCAAATGTCCGTGGACCGGCAGTGCAACGCCAATTGTCCCTTCTGAATTGATCATATAATCTATTCATTTTTAGCGCCGGCGAGCATGTAGATGTATCTATGCTCCACACTACGTCTTCGTGGTTTCTTCATTTGGAACGCAGGATTCCAGCGACTTTACACCTCACCTTTACAAAGCTTTTGATTTCACCTTTACCTGCACTTGCCCTTCGCACTCAGTTTTCACACTTTTCCACTGCATCCACGAGAATGCCAGCGAAGTTCCAGCTTCAATCATCCGGCGACCTGGTCGCTGCGGACGCCCACTTGAAGACGGTGTCGTACGTCGATGGGGGACACACGTTCACGAAGGCGGATGTGGCGGCTTATGAAAACGCGAAGAAGTTCGTCAAGAGCACGGATTCCCTGAAGGAGCAGTTCCCCTCGCTTTGCCGATGGATGCGGCATATCGAGCGGCTGACGGAGGACGCAGCAGCTTCCAGTTGCAGCAGCATCGCGCCAGGTTTGCTGGGCGTGTCCACCACCTCTGCGCGACTGTCTGAGAACCCAGCAGGCAGCATTGTTGCTCAGAAGTCTGCGCAGCCGAAGGGCTCCCCGCAGGCCGGACCGCAGAAGCCCGCGTACGTGAAGGGGTCGAATGTGAAGCAGGTCGACTGCGTGGTTGTGCCCATGGCCGCCCGAAAGAAGCCCCTCCTGCAAAACCCCTCGCAGGGCGTCGCTGCCGGCAATCTGCCCTCCACCGTCGCGAAGATATTAGCGAAAGACGCCGGGAAGGACAAGGACAAACCAAAAACCAAGTATATCACGACCGCGATCATGTACACGAACGGCTGGCCCCACTGCGGCCACGCGTACGAGGCGATCCAGGCGGATACCATTGCGCGCTTCTTCCGGTTGAACGGGTACGACACGTTTTTCCAGTCCGGTACGGACGAGCATGGGCAGAAGATCGCGGAAGCCGCTGCCGCGCAGGGCATGGGGAAGCCGAAGGACCTCTGCGACATGTACGTGCAGGGCTTTCAGGGTCTTTACGGGCGGAACCTGATTTCGGAAGACCAGTTCATCCGGACGTCGTGCGAAGCGCACTACAAAGTGGTGCAGGACCTGTGGAAGAAGGTGTCGGAAAAGGGAGACATCTACCTCGCAGAGTACGAAGGATGGTACATGGTGCGGGAGGAACGGTTCGTGACCGACCAAGAAGCGGAAGAATGGAAGTACCTCGACCCAGTGAACGGAAAGCCGCTGCAACGTAGGCTTCTGTGAATCCATTTTATATTTCTTCGGTATTGATGTTGTAATTCGTTTTTGCTAATTGGCGTCGTGGGTGCGTGAGCATGTGGTCGGCGTTGAATAAAACGTAAATTCTCACTGCGAAGGCCGAAATAACCCTGTCCCGGTTCTTTTCGGTCGTAAACACAATCACAACTTGTACCGGCCGAAAATCCCCCACAACTTCTATCTGACACAACACAGGCATGAAGGAGCCGTCCTACTTTTTCCGGCTGTCGAAGTACAAGGACTTTTTGCTGAACAAGATCCAGAACGAGCCCAACTGGATCAAGCCCGAGAAGTACCGCCAGGAGCTGCTTTCAAGGCTCCAGCAAATGTGCAAGCCCAAGTCCGCGGGGGGGTCCGGCGAAGGGTTGCGCGACCTCTCCATCTCGCGCGCCACGTTCGACTGGGGCGTCCCGGTGCCGGAAGAGGTGGGGCCGGACGGGAAGCGGCACGTTATGTATGTCTGGTTCGACGCGCTGACCAACTACTACTCTGGCGTGCACTTCGACGCGAAGAAAAACTCCAAGTACTGGCCAGCCAACATGCATATCATAGGGAAGGATATCATCTGGTTCCACACCGTGATCTGGGGCGCCATGCTGGAATCAGCCGGCCTCCCACAGCCGGAGAGCATCGTCGTGCACGGCTTCGTCAACGACGCAGAAGGGAAGAAAATGAGCAAAAGCGAAGGTACTTTAACTCTTACTGCACCCCTTCCTTGCTCGTCTTCCGATCGATCCAGCGATCATATTTGATTCGATGCTCTTTGGCGACACATGCGCGCAGCCGCACAAAGAAATGATATCGATCGATTTCTGATGATGTTGTATATGGTTTATTTTGCATTGGATTTTCTCACGCTCGCACCATATTAATTCGACCGTCGGACAGGCAACATCGTCGATCCGCACGACATTTGCGACTGGTGCAGTCCCGACACTTTCCGCTGGTACTTGTGCCGCGAGGCGCAGTTTGGTTCCGATCTGCCCTTCTCCGTGAAGTCCCTCAAACTGATGCACAACGCGGACCTTTGCGACAACCTCGGCAACCTGGTGAATCGCGCCGTCTCGCTCTGTAAGGGGGCCGTGCCGCCCATCCCCGACCTGAAAACACTTGTCGACGAGGTGAAGCTCCCCTTCGACCTCGACAAGGTCCGCGCGGAGTACTGCGCGGCGTTCGAGGACGCGCGCACGGGGGAGGCTGCGGACATCGCGCGGAGGACGGCCGCGGAGACCAACAAGTGGCTGGCGGACCTGGAGCCCTGGAAGATGAACAAGCAGCAGCCGGAGAAGGCGGCGGGGGTGGTGCGGCTCTGCCTGGAGGCCGTGTACGTGATCGCGCACTTCTTTGCGCCCTTCACGCCGCGTGCGGCGGAAGCGATCCTGCTGGAAAAGCTGAAGCGGGAAGGCCCGGTGGCGTTGGGGGAGCTGAAGCCGTTTGGGGAGAACTTGGCAAGCGGGAAGGAAGTAGCCTCCAGCTCGATCCTGTTCAGCTCGTTCTCGGCCGAGCAAATCGAGGTGATGACGACGACCATGAGCGTTGGTGGGGCAGAGGAGAAGGTGGCGGAGGAGAAGCGGGGCGTAGGAACAGCAACTGCGAAGAAAGACAAGGAGGGGAAGGGTATAGTATAGTAGATGCACGTACTAGTTGGTTTTTTGCCTGTGCCGTGTTTACCTGCATGAAGAAAAGTAGCTCCTACGATCATGATAGAGATCTGGAAAGTAGCGTAGATGCCGTGTTGTAGAGCATGGGCATGGGGCATGTGTACAACATATCAGTGAAAGTTTACACGTCGTCACACTACAACTTCTTCCCACAGGCGAGGGCAAGAAGGCGGAAGCCAAGGCTGAGGGCAAAAAGAAGGAGAAGAAGCCGGCCGCACCGGCTGCGCCAGCTCTTGACATGGACCAGCCTTTGTACAGCCGATTGGATCTCCGCGTTGGCCAGATCGTCGAAGTGGAGAACCACCCTGACGCCGAGCGACTCTACGTTGAGAAAATCGACGTTGGCGAGGCGGAGCCACGAACGATCATTTCTGGTATTTTTCGGGTCTCTCTGCGCCCTTATTTTCAAGACAAGAAGGACATATGATAAATTCTTTTCTGGAGCAGAGGACCTCGCTATGACTTCTTCTCCATAAGTTGCAACTGCGTGGTATCAAGAACGATTCCAACCCCAACATCAATTCGCGGCCCATCGGACAGGTCTCCGCGAGCACTACACTCTGGAGGAGATGAAGGGGCGCAAGATCGTGACGATCTGCAATCTGAAGCCGGCGAAGATGCGCGGCATCACGTCGCACGGCATGGTGCTGTGCGCGAAGACGGAGGAGGGCAAGGTGCAGTTTGCGGGACTGCCACAAAACTGCAAGCCGGGCGACTTCGTGCTGGTGGAGGGGGACGCTTGTGAGAGAAAGCCGTGGGACGGGAAGCAGGTAGACAAGCACCAGGTATGGGCGGAGGCTGCGAAGCTGATGAAGACCGACGCTGACGGGCTGCCGTGCTTCGACGGAAAGCCGTTGATTGTGAACGGGGCAAAGCTGCACTCAGACTTCAAAAATGCGATCCTGTCGTAAGGCGAGAATAACCGATCGTTGGTGAGTACCCCATATCGACGTGGTAGACGAAGCTCCGAGTGCAGCGGCATTTTTTTTGACTGCAGACTACAAGAAACGCGCAATCGATTTGACGTTATAACCTGAGGTGCTTGAGGACATGCCTTCGGGAAAAGGAAACGCAAAGCAGTTGCTTTGATCAACTTGATGGATTGCCGATGCAGGGGAGAAGTGAAGGTCGAAATATCAGTTTTCGTGCCTCCTCCAGTTTGGAATTTGAAATTCGTTCCAAAAACACGCGATAGTTCGGTGTGCCTCGTGCGTGTACTTGCTCCGGATCGTGTCCGTGCATTTTCATTTTCAACTGCAGTGCGGTTCCTCGTAACATCGACAGGTTAGCCTTAGCACCACTAAGTTCAGGTATAAATTGCTTTCGTGCGTCTCTATCTTTGTCAGCCCAGCGTCCTCACTTTTCCAGAAGAGCTGGCGGAAAAGCAGACAGTTGCCCGAAAATAGATCAGGATGGCGGTGGTTCCACTGCAGTTTGCAAGCGCGACATTCGGCGCCGCCAACCTCCCGTCTGCGCCGGGAACTGTGCGATGGTATGCCTTGTGGACCGACGAGATGCTTACCGAGTTTAAGACCAAGAACTTGGGGACGCGCATGGAAATCAGTGAGAAGATGTGTCAGCTGCAGTCACAGGGTCCGCCGCTTTCCCAGAAGTTGCGTCTACCGCCTATAAGTTGTTTGGGGGCAGAAAGGGGGGAACAGCAAGAGGAAATTGCAGCTGCAGTAGGCGTGAGGGAGAAAGAAAGCTGTGGCCACGATGACCACGACCACGCGACAGGAGGGCTTCCCGGAAAGAAAAGAAAAAGGAAAAACGCCGCCAGCCCAGAGGAGACGTCGAAAGCAGCGTCTTCGTCGCCGCTGCACAGCGAAATGTTGTGCGCCCGGCACGAACAGGCAATTTTCTTGGCGCAGCAGTGCGTGGAGGTTTGCGAAAGCGCCGCGCACGGGCTGCACCTTCTGTATCACGTCTGCGTGGTTTTTGTTCCCGGGCGCGGACTCCTGCAGTGCTTGCGCTTCTGCGACCTCGCTACGGATAAAAGTCTGGCGTCCAAGGTCGACCGCTGGGCCCAGTTCCTTGTGACCAACTTCTCCGCTTTCCACTTGTTCGAGACGTGCCAGTTACGGGCGGTCGTTTCGCGTGAAAGTTCTGTGGACGAGCCATGCAGAAGCGGAACCACATCCACAACGAGTAACTACAGCCCATGGTACGCGGCGCCGGTACTTTTCACGCATGATGGCGTTGCCGCGTTGGTGCAGCAGGAGCAAGGGAGCGGCACGACCATGGGCATGACGGATCAGAACGGGGACGGACTACTGGATTGCGGTGCAGGTTATTTATCCTGGCGTTCGCCCATGCGCGACGCAGTGTTGAACTCTGCAGTCGTGAGAGACAGCGGCAACGAGTTCCGGCGTGCAGTTGCTGGTGTCGTGCGTGCAGGCGCTCCTCTGGATCGCGACGTGCTGCCAGGAGCTGACGAGTACGAAACGGACGAGGAAAGCAGGGCGTCGATTGCGAAAAGGTCGCAATACGCTTGCGCGGAACGCCTGGGACAGCTTTTCGGGGCAGAGCAGCGGTTTCCGCCGGTCGTGCACATGAACGATTTGAAGGAGTTCCACTTACAAACGACGGCAGAGGGCGGCCAGCTCCTGCGCGAGCGAAGGTACCACACCCTGCGAGACTACGTCGCGCTTCCGAGGGACGCCGAGGATCTGCACCCCGGAGGTCAAGGTGCGGAATGCGCTCCGCACGAACAAGCTCCGGAGAGCAACAGCAGGAAGAACACGCTGCAGGACGTGGTGAAGACAGCAGGAGCCCTGCAGTTGTCCTCCAGCGACATTGCGCAGCTCTCGGAGGAGGAGCAGATCGCCGTCTACCACGAGTCCCCGCTCTTCTTGCACGGTCGGAGCGGAACGGGGAAGACGACAGTGTTGCTGCATCGCGCGGCCGACCACCTTGAGAAGACCAAAGACGGCTGCGTCCTGGTCGTAACGGCCTCCGCGCACCTTGCGTCCGCGATCGGAGACCAATTTTCGAAGATGCAGCGCAGTTGCGAAAGTAGCACATCTTCTACTTCTTCGCGTACTATGACGAAGGATCAAATTCAAAAGGAAAAGTCTCGGTTTCCGGCCTGTTTCCAGGAAGCGACGGAGACGCGAGAATTTTTGAGCGTGTCCTTCGCGCAGTACCTTGTGATGGTGGACAGGACGATTGCAGACGGACAATACTTTTTCGAAGAAAATGCAGCTTTTTCAGACGAGGACAGCAACATTTCCTCGTCATCCGCCTGTTCACCCCGGATTTTGCAATGGACGGATCGCCTCGAGGGCAGAAAGCCGTGGCTGCGCAAGCCAGGTGCCGAGGTGACTTTCCCGTTGTTTCGGGACTTCTACTGGCCGCGGGTGCGCAGCGCGCACGACACTCTTTTCGACGAGCGTCTCTGCGACTCGAATTCGTTCGCACAGCAACTGCTGGATGAGCAGAGCTGGAGAACTGCCAACGACAACCGAGTGACGACGAGAAATGGAGGCTCTTCAAGCCAGAAATTTTCCAGGGACAACGAAGTGTTGCGCCGGCGGCTGGAGCAGTACCAGCAGCTGCAAGCGAAGCAGGCGGCCGCGCTCGAGAAACAGCAGCGCGTGAAACTGGACCAGCGCATTTCGGCTTCGGACGCTTACCACGAATTCCTCCTGATCAAAGGTCACTTCTACCAAGCCCCAAGCACATCAACCACAAAGTCGACCCGTGCGGGCGCCGCAAAACCGCTTTCAGAGCTTGAATACGTGACTACGCCGCCGAAGGGCTCAAGCGCTTTTCTCGGGGAGCAGGACCGGCGCGCGGTTTACGCAGCGTTTCGTCGCTACTGCGCTATGCTGAAAGAACGCCGCGAGTGGGACATCTGCGACGCGGCGTCGGAAATCTGGGCCCGTTCGCTGCGGTACGAGGGCGATAAAGCATTGTTGGAGAAAATTGGAGGAGACGGTCGTGCTCCATCGCTATCTCCGCGTCGTTGTGGTGGTGGTTCTGGAGTTGGTACCGCAGCAACAGCAGCGGCTCGCAGGGGCGTTGCTGGGTCGTCCACATGGAGTCGTCCGGCACACCGGGTCAGTTGCTTACTGTGCGACGAGGCACAGGATCTGTTGCCGTGCCAGCTGCTGCTGTTCCAGATCGTTTGCGAACCCGACACGGAGTGCGCTTTCGCGGGCGACACTGCGCAGACAATCCATTTTGGCCGCTCGTTTCGCTTCGCAGACCTGAAAGACCTGTGGTGGAAGCATTTCGCGCCACAAGTAAATCTAACAAATATTAACAAGACCTGGCTGCGCGGGGCGACGAATAGCAGTTCGCGACTTGTTGGCGCAGGCGGCGATGGCGAAGGAGTGGTCCAGGACCAGCAAGCCGGGAAGAAGGTAAGCAAGCAAAAGCAGCGCGCAATGAAGGCCAACAACAGCGCGAAACAGCGCCAGACGACTGGTGCGTCGTCCACAGCCCCTCCAGTTCTTGGTACTGCTGCAGCTGAAGCGAGCGCCGCTACAACAAAGGTGCAGTTCCTCACCCAAAACTTTCGCACGCATCAGGGCGTGCTCGACTTCGCGGCCTTGGTTGTCGACGTGCTGTACGAGTTTTTCGCTCGCAGTGTTGACCGCATGCCGCGCGAAACCTCGGCCGTAAGTGGCGTGCCGCCGTTCCTCATCTGCGGGCTCTCCCGCGACGAGTTCGTCGCGAAGCTGTTCAGAGGACACACGGCGTCAGCAGCAGGGTCAGGAGGATCTTCGAACGCAACGCCGATGCTGGGCGCGGACCAGGTGATTTTGGTCCAGAGTGAAGACGCGAAGCAGGATGTTTTCGCGCATTTCGGACCGGGCGCCGTGGTGCTGACGGTGTGCGATTCGAAGGGGTTGGAGTTTGACGATGTGCTCTTGTGGAACTTCTTCAGCGAGAGCGACTGCGACGAGAAGTGCTGGCTGCGGCTGTACGACTACATGGAGCGGGAAGTCGAAAAACTTGTCGCTGACGCTGACGCTCAGTTCGAGAAAGCTACGACTGCGGTAGGAACGGGAGGTGCTTCTGCGCCGGGGGGAGCGACGAGTCCAACAACCCGTGGAAGAGGAGCAGCAGCAGCAGCAGTTGTAGCTCAGAAGGATCCGAGTGAGCTGCAGCGGCGCGAGGATTATCGACACAAGCTCATGGCGGACGTGGAGAGCCTCCGCGAGGGCCGCGCGCTCGCCAAGCACAGTAGGAAGACCGACGCGAATAGCATGTGGTGGAGCCAGTGGGCGACCGCTCTGAAGGTCTTGTACGTGGGCGTCACGCGGGCCAAAAAGAAGATCCTTTTGTACGAGACGGCGCCATTGAACCCTGGTTCCGCGGTGAGGGCGGCGAAGGACTTCTTTGCGGACTCTCGTGTCTTGTTTGGGGGTGGACGCGCCGCCATGCGCTGGGCGGACGTCAGCCAGGAAGAGGAGGAGGATGGCAGCACCGGCACGGCCGCCGACGTAGCGTTAGCGGGCTTCGTGCAGAAGTCGGACGAGGGCGCCTATGTAAGCCGTGGCCACGAGTTCTTCCAGCGCGGAATGTACCGCGAGGCAAAGAACATGTACAGTGCGGGCAACGACCACAAACTCGCGCAGCGCGCGGAGGCGCAGGCGCTCGCCGAAAGAGGAACGTGCGAGGATGCTGCGGCGCTGTTTGAAGAGGCCGGCTTCTTCGAGGACGCGGCGGAAAACTTCGAGAAGGGCGGAGACGTTTTGCGGGTGCTGGACTGCTTGGACAAAACGGAAAACGGGGAAACCGTGCTTGCGAAGCTGGAGGAAATCCGGCGAGCACTCGAAGGCGCAGGCCACGCAGGGAAAGATGACGCAGCTGGGGCGGATAAGAGGCACGTGGAGAGAACAAGCAAGGCCCCCGGCAAACTTGGTGGTAACGGCAGGAACGGCGCGGGCGATATAAGGTCCGGGACTGGCGCGGGGGCGAAGGCGAACGATCTTCACGAAGAGTCTGCGGTTGCTGATGAAGATGCGTCTGCCGCAGAGACAGAAGCGGAGGTAACAGAGGCGTCGACAGCAGTTGCAGGAGAGGCGGCAGAACAGGGTCGTCGTTCTGCCCATTCTCTACAAGAAGAGCGCTCAGCGGGAACGAGCTCCACAAGCAAGAAACCTCGACGCGCGGACACGGCGTCCGGAGGGGCGGGCTCCGCGTTATCGCGCGCAGTAGTGCAGATGCAGCAGGAAGATATTGCCCACCTGCGCACGAGGGCGCGGCTTTTGTGGATAAAATACAGTTGCCTCGTGGAGGAAAATGTTGTGCACCGTTTTGCGGGTCTCGGCCGACACTTCGGCGGGCCGCAACTACACCAGCTGCCCATGGGCTTGTACGGCGGCCGCGGCATGGGCGTAGCAGGTCGGGGTGGATACAGCTGTGGTGGAGGTGGATTCCCGTTCCTGCCAAGCGGCCGTCCAGGTTCGCAGGGCCCGGTGGATTTGAAGCAGCTCGACGTGCCTCCCGGGGTACAATCGCTCGACGACTTGCTGCGACTGTTTTTGCACCACAAACCGAAGGCCGAGTTTGCGGACGTCTTTCCCGCGGTTCTGCTGCACTTTCCGAACGCTACGAAGCCACGTGTGAAGGGGGTACTGTCGAAGGCGCGAAAAGAGACACAGAACGGCAACCTGCTGCTCCTGCGGCAGCAGGAGGACGAGTTCTTCGGGCTCGCAGGAGACTCGTGCCAGAGGACGCGCAGCAATAGGGACGACGCGCAGGCGAAATCACAGGAAGAGCAAGAGTCGCGAGGCATGATCGAATACGAACAATTTCCGGACGAAATTCGCTCCGCTGTCGCTGCGCGACCGGCGAAATTTATCACCAGCACAAACAGCAGCGAGCTTGCGAACCTGTTCTCTGCGGCTTCAGCAAGCTTTTCGTCGCGGCTGCAAATGCAGCAACTCGAACGGACACTGCAGTCGTTAAACTCGGAGAAGGAGAGCGTGCGTGCCAGCGTCTCCGCAGGGGGAACCACTTCCGACGCCGTGAGCCTGGAGAGCCGTTTAGCGGAGGTTACAGAGGCGCGGCGGCAGAGGCTTGAGGAGATGAGAAAACTGCAACGCGCGATGGAACAGGCAGAAGGCGCGATGTCAGTTGCGCTACGGCCACTGCTGGCCGAACACTTGTCCGAAGTTTTCTTCGAGGCCGGCCGCCGCGGACTCGTCTCGCTGGTGCAGAAGCTGGTGCTTGACTGTCGTGTCAGCGTGCGAACACGCGAGAAGAAGACCGGTAATACCATCCTCCACGTCGCGGTAGCCAGCCGCCGCAAGGAACTGCTGGCGTGGCTGCTCAGTCCCGAGTGTTACGGTGCGTTCTCCATGCGGGGCACCGACGATGGCTACGGCTGCAGGAGCGACCGCATGCGCAGAATGCTCCAGGCATCCAAATGGATTAGCGCCGAGAACAAAAAGGGAGAAACCGCAATTGTCATGGCAATCCGTAGTGCCGAGATCTGGATTGCGGCCGAGTTCTTCAATCACCGCGACTTTCCGGCCTGGATGTGGTGTCGGATCCTCCGGCCGGTCACCCTCCAGGCACATGCTCGCGCTATCGCGTTCGCGCAAAAAGACGACCCAGCAGAAGTTCCAGACTCGGCTTCGCTAGATCTTGCTCTCGCAGGTGAGGCAACCGTGCCCGTATCCCAAATACGTTGCCGAGACGATGGCGGTTTCTCTACGGATAGCGACGAAGACCGTGATGCAGTAGAACCGCTGACCGTCATCGACGCCAAGGCGGTTGCTGAGCTCCGCAGGGCGCACCGCGAAGCGGTTGAAATAGACGCGAAGGAACGCCAGATGTGGCGGGAGAAAAACGCTGCGGAGCAGCGCCTGGCCGAAGAAAAGGGCGAAAACGGGAACGAGCACCTTGCGAAATTATGTCGTGTTTTGAATTCCTGTGGGAGCAGCGAGGGCGGCAAGCTCTTCAATTCGTGGATTCGCGAATTGAAAGAAGTTACTGGCGTCAGTGACGAAATGGTCGTGTTGCACAATATGGTTCGAAACTACCGCAGTGTGATTCGTGAGCGTGTTGAAGAGGAAGTCACAAAACACGGCGCGTCATGGTATCGCAGGGTCCTATCTTCGAGCGCTTCGCCGCCGCCATCCGTAGCTGACTTTTTGCGGGCGCGACACGACGCCGGCCACCAGATGAAAACTTGCGTTGACAACGCTATGCGGAGAGCGCAGCTGCTATGGTTTGATGAGGCTGTAGAAAACGCTTTTGCGCAAAGGCGCGAAACCCACTGGTCCTGGGAAGAACACGACTGCTTTCAGTTTGTGGCGTGGTGGTTCAGCGGTGACGCATGGCCTTGGTGGCGGCGGGCGCAGGGACGATGCTTTGACGTAGTCGAATGGTGTCAAGGGAAAAGTAACGACGGCAGGAAGCACGCCGCCGCGAAAATGACCGAGCACATTTTGACGAGCGCCTCGCTACATCTAGTTCAGGAGATAGAGTGGTTTTTTTCGCGGTGGTCGGCGCCAGCGTGGTTCCTCCCGCCAACAGACACCTGCAGGGAGGAAGAACTCATTGCAGACTCCTTCGGAAAACTGAAAGAAAGCTACGAGGTGCTTTTTGACAAGAAAACGCGAATTCGTGCGAATATTTTCGAAGCAGTTGTATTCGAAACCGTCGCCGGTACTTCGATCTTGGACTTAGGTCACGCAGGGAACGACTGTGAGTGTGGTCCGGTCGCGCGTCTGATTCTAGGTTTGCCGGATCACCGCGACCGGCATGACCCCGTCCCGTCGCGACGATCGCTGTCATCCTGCGCCAAGATGATGCGGGACTGGGAAGCGACCGATCTGAACCCTAGCGAAGACAGGCGGCAGAGCCTCGACGAGTTCTACCACGAGGTCCTGTGGGAACTGTGGGACGCGACGCTCTCCCTCGACACCGACGGGCTCCCGACATTGCCTGACTGGTGGGCATTTTTCCGGCGAAGTTTCGATGGCGCTTCGTACCTTCGACCCTCCAAAACCGAAACCGAACTAACGTTAGGGGAAAGAGACAAGAGCACCACGGAGGACGTTGACAAGAACGCGCACGATTTCTCAGTACCCAGGCCGAAGCTCGACTTCTACAACAGTGACTCCGACGACAGCGTGACGATGTCTGAGGACGAGGAACAGGTAGAAGGCCCAGACGAAAGGACCAGCGTTGACGAGAGGCCACACGCTGCGCAAGCGCACGAGCAAGTGCTGCCTTCCCTTCCAGCTCTCCCGGATCGGTTGACGACACTGCTGATCGGAAGCGGTGGATGTGCTGCTTATTCTTGCAGTCCCGGCCGCCGGTTTTTCCGGAATAATCACAAAGCCGGCTACACGGACTACTACCTTTTCGGCATGCACGAGCAAAAATTGCTTGCTGCAAAAAACAAAATGATAATGGAGAGTTTTGACCACAAAGCGTGGCTTTTTCAGAACGCAGAACGCGTCGTCAGCCATTTGTTCGATCTGTACCGCGGAAGACCAAAAAATCCGTCACCGTCCTCCGAAGGCGCTGCTCAGTCTACACCCGGTATCGGTGCGGGACCGGTCAAAATGGAGCACCTGCCGCGCCTCGACATCTTTGTTGCTGCCGATCACTGGTGCTTCTTGCACTTTTTGATCACCGCAAAGTACTTGGATACCAAGAAATGCATTTTGGCTCCGAGACCGACGGTGAGCAGTCCAGACTGCGTTTCCGCCAAGGAGCAGGACGAAGCAGCAGCAGCAGCAGCTGGGCAGGACACACCCAGCAGTAAAACTGCCTCTGACCGACAACCGTACACGTTCGCGTATCTCCTCGAAAAACAAGCGGAGAGTGCGGGGCACAAGCTACATGTATCTTCCGGCAAAAGAATTAGCGAAGAGAAGCAGAAATACTTTACCTGCGCCCAGTGTTCGCGTCGATTTCCAGAGCGCCTCCGGTTTTCTCTCGTTTGCGGGCATCAATTTTGTCACTCTTGCGCGGTGGACGAAATAGCAGCTTTCGAGACCGACGATGAGTACCAGCTGATGTACAATTTTCGAATCGGGGAGGCCCTGCGCACCCGCGGTATCCGGACGCCGAAAACTGTCGTCACCGACGGCGCAATCGCTTACTCCGCAACCGAAACGCTGTGTGGACGCTACATGGATCTCATTTCCAGTATGGCGTCGGAGACCGGAACGTCGGAGCGGCACGATGCGGACCGATCCTCTGTGCCGAAGGAGTACCGGGACCCGCCAATCGGTTTGAGACTGAAATGGAAGAAGTGCCCCTGTTGCCGGAAGCCCGCACTACCAGACGTAGCAGAAGCTCTAGCGATGCGGCTTCTCGAAGTTCTCAACGGCACGAACGGACCACGGGAGGCTTTCAAGGATGGCACGTGGACCGATCCTCGCCGCCTTCGCAACCCCACGGCTCCCCGCGTACAAGTGACACCCGGCGCCACGGTCGGTGACGTGCTACTCGCACTGGCAGCCGCCACGGGTGCTGTGCAGGTAGTTCAGTTGCTCACCTTCCCGAAAGTGCGTCACGTTCCCGATTACGACAAGCAGGTACTGGACGCTCGTCAGGAGGAAGAAGCGAAGGAAGCTGGTGGAAGCGCACCAGATGGCGAGAGCGTGGAGGAGGAGGAGCTAGCGGTTCTTACTACGAAGGAAGGCAACTGGATTGAACCGCTCGGGTGCGTGTGTCCGCTCCTCAGTTCGGTGGACGGAAAGAACGCGCTGCACTACGCTGTGCTGCATCGCCAGGCGAGCGTTGTGAAGCTGTTGTGCGAGAATGGTTTTCTAGAGCTCGCCACACGCCCGAGCTTGTACGAGGAGATCGGTCCGCGGCCCCGCACGCCGGTCGAGGAACTTCTTTTTTCGCATTGCGAATACCGTTCGGTGCGGGGCTTCCTGAAGTACTTCGTAGATAAGGAGTGCCTCACCTTCGAGGAGTGGCAAAACGCGGCGCAACAGTCGGTGCACCCGGAAACGAAGCGGTGGCGGCGCGAACAGATGGTGGACCGCGCTTTCGGTGTCAATTTGTCGACGGTGGGCCACGTGTTCCAGGCACGCGCAGAGGACGTTTCGACGGGGTGGAGTGCGGACAACGTCGACGAAAGTCCAAAACGCGCGGGCAAAAACGCGCATCCACCGACGTGTAGCCCTGCCTCAACAGCCGCTCCAATAGGAAGTCCAGCATCGAGTAGTGGAGCCGGGACGCCTTCACCTCCTCGCTCCTCTAGTACGGCTACCCCCGGCGCTAGCGCGAATGCGGCAGAACCGAACGGAAATAAACCAGCCGGCATTCTGTATGACATGATTCGCAATCCGCGTTGTACGCCGCAGCTCTTGACGCGATACCTCAATGCCACACTCCACGCACAGACCGAGGTTCTCGACGACGCCAGAGGGGCGGAATCGTCGCTGCCAGTTTTCGCACGTAGAGGCCTGGGTGTGAAGGTCGCTTTCGCGGCGTTTATTCTCGGGCGCGGAGGGCTGATCGACCAGGGGCGCATCGACTTGCTCAAGAGCTGCTTCGTGTACACGCGGCTCTGGCCGGCGTATGTGTGGGCACTTCGTATCGGAGTCTCCGCGTATCAAACTGCTCTGCGACGTGGTGATTCGTTAGTTTCGGGCGACAGCCACTGCAACAAGAACTCGTTTCTGAGCTCCGCCACTGGCTCGCCAGATTGCATGTCGGACCTGCTTGCTGCCCTCGAAGTAGGCGAGGACGATGCAGCACGTCTTCCGCGGCGCGCGAGACTCGGAGGACAGCCTGAAGGGGTGCCCGACGGAGCGAGTGCGCTCGACGCAACAGCTGCTGCTCGACGTACTCACGACTACGAATACGAGCTCGGTGCGGATCTGCTCTTGGCAGCGGCTCGTGCTTACTTCACGACCGGTCGCAGCGCCGAGGATGAGCGGAGCGCTGCTTCTGGCGCGACTAACGAGGAGGGAGCCCCGCCGGCGAATCGAGGTAGAAGCAGTAATGGAGTCAGCGACGACATCCGCTCCGATCTGCTCCACTTAGTCAGTGACATGACGCGCGCGCGAAGATGCAGCGACGAGCTGCGAATCAAACGGTTTACGAGACAGCTGGCTTCGATGGTGGAAAGGCAAACCCGGCGAAGCTCTTCCCTCGCGGATGCGGCAGTTAGGGCACAAATACTCGACACCTGTAAAGGAGCTACCGACCGTGCTGCGGCGCTTTCCGACGCAGCGCAAGCGCTGTATCGTCATGACACAGCTGGCGCAGCGGGCGAAGACGAGGCGTTTGCGTTGGATCGATCCTCCCGAAAGCGCCACCAGGCGTTTTGCCACCTGCCGATCTCCCCGGACATTGCAGCAGTGAACTTTATCGGGCCGCTAAACCTGGTAACCGACACAAACATGTTCTACCACCACACCTGTTCCAGTAGCTACGACGGGTACGCGGTTCGGGCGACGGCGATTCCCTACGGCGAGACACTCTATTGTCTGGCGGTGTGCCGGGGCAAATCGGACCTGGCGGATTGGTTTCTGGACCTTGAGCTCCAGAAGGACCGCGCGCGCAAAGAACTAGCGAACCAGCCGCATGAGCGAGACTCGCGTGGCACGCGACTGTTCCTTGCTGTGGAGTCGCCGCATCTGCGTTTGGCGCACGAGGCCCTCAACTGGGCTTTCTCGCCGCTGCCGGCGTCCCAGGTCGCGCCCACCCTTCATCTGCGGCGACTGCTCGCTGTTTTGCAGCATTTCTGCCGCTGGCTGAATTCTCGGGCGACTGTGGGCGCGGGCAGTCTGGAAACCATCCCTGCAAAGCAAGCCCGTTTGTCTGTGGTGTCGCAAGTACTTTTCGGATTTTCGCTACCCTACAAAGTTGAACACCCAAGGTACCGTGACGACGGCTTGGCAGAAGGCAGCATGCTGAGCGTTATCGTACGGAAGTGCTACTTAATATTGACTCGCGACGAAGGCGACACCGCGACATCGAATTTTAGGACGCGGTTTTATAATTCCTGCACGCCGGAACGGGATCAGACCCGGATAGAATTCGGCGAGACGGTTATTCTCAAGATGGCCGCAAAGCAATGCGCAACCGTATTCGGCAGCCGCTCCGTGGACTGCTCGAGCGAGGACGCAGGCTCTGCGGGGAACGACAAAGCAGGTGAACCGGTTGCGGTTGCGAAGCGCCAGCTCGCACGTGCCTGCCTTTTCCAACTGAAGAGAAACTGCAAAGAAGAAATTTTGCGTCTCTTTGATTGGTACTTGCAACAGCATGGAGCGAAAATCAACTGCTGTGGCGCCCGCCTATCAAACGGACTGTCAACGGCAGATGTTAATGAAGAAGCACAGCGAACGGTGCAGCGTGCGAAAGAGCAGGGGCTCACGGTTCGGTTCAAGAATGGGAACGTGCTGGTAGAGAAAGCAACCATGCCAGCATTTGTCTGCGCTGACGAGGTGTCGCACATTGCCAACCACGTTCTCTTTTCCCCGGCACTCTACGACGTGTCTGACATGTCGACGGGCTTCTGGTTGCTGCGCGCGCTGGTGTCGCGCGGTGCCGATCCTACAGCGCGTGGCATTCTAACCGAAAGAATGAAGCGTAGAAGAAAACTCGCAGGATCATTGGGCACCACCGAAAGAACGGCTCTGCAGCTGGAAAGCGGAAACCTGGTCGAGTACATTCTGGAGACGACGATGAAAGCCTTCAATGAGAACCGGAACACCCTATCGTCCGGCGCTAATGTTCCGATGGGGAGCAAATGGCCTTGCTCGTGGCTTACCGACTTCAGTGACCTCGTCGCGGACGACGCCGATGGGAGGGAGAAGGCGTATCCGCTGCCCCATGAAGCGGAAGCGAAGATAAAGGCTATGCTTGGGCGCGACCACAAAACCATGGACGCCCTTCACAAGCGAGCGAAAGCGCGCGCCACGAAAGATTGCGGCATCAGTAGCGCGTCGGACTTTGACAGCGCGGCAGAGCAGTTTGCGGGGCCGCCTCGGTCGAAAACAACTGTTTACTCTGCGTGGGATGACGACACCAGCAGCAGCTCAGACCATGAAGAAGCACACTGCCCAACATCTGGCGAAGAATCAGAAACGGCAGGCGCGCCGCCAGTAGATCAGGAAAGGGGGCTAGTTGGTGAAACCGGGGTCACCGCCCAACAAGTTGCGGAAGATCCTTCGACAAGCAGCGATAAAGAAGCAGTAACGTCGGAAAAGAACAACAGAGGACGCGCGGCAAAACGCGCACGGAAAAAACGAGTGGCCCGAAAACAAGCTTCTGATAGGATCGACCGCGGGATTGCCGGATCCACCGACGCCGGAAACACAAAGAATGAAGAAAAGCATGAAGATGATGAATGCAATGACTACGACGGGGACGACGAGAATAATGCTGATGACCACGACGAGTTTTCTGACGCAGATGGGACTCCTTCAACTGGCGACGAAGGAAAAGGAGACGCCCACGATGGTTGTACCTCTGAGCAACAACGCGGCAAAGCGGACCTCGACAAGCCGGCGCGACTTCGCTGGCACACGCGCGATCTGGTGGAGCAAGAGGTTGGGCTTTGCCACATTGCCCGGAACGCGGATCAGTATCGCTTCAAGCGGCTCTCCGCACTGCCGAAATCGTCGCTCGCGCCCTCTGCGGGGACTGCCTATGAGGTCATCGGTCCGGGGTGCCGCCGTTCGCGAACCGCAAGAGTGTTGCGGCGGCAAATGCGGCCCATGCTAGCTGAACTTGAGCAGAGAAACGAAAAAACGTCGATGAAACTATTTTTCCGCAACCGGGCAGCCAACGCCAACGGCACGAAGTTTCTGCAGCGCCACCTGTACCACACCGAACTGGAGTACTGCTTACAGCATTCGGAATCGCTGAGAGCGGCGAGGGCGACGGCGAGAGAGCGAAGAGAATTCGTGTTGAACTTTAAGGTGAAGAAGCGGCTACTGTCGCTGTACGACGTGTTGGAATTCCTCGTGATGGAACATGACATCGACATCCAGGGACTGGATTTCCGCCACCTGCTCGAGGTGCACGGGAAAGGCAAAAATCGGGGCGCGCCACCGGTCAACGTCGCACACATGGAGCAGTTGAAGCGGAACCAGGCAGCGAAGCGTCTGCTGACTCAAGCTAGCCAATAGACGTATGAACTGCGACTCTGTACCTGTAGTGTCGGGCATCTGGCGACAAAGTTGGGAGCAGGCACGTGGAGCCTGTAACCTCCATTCGGCCTGTTTCGTTCGGGCTCGATTTAGAAGAATAATTCCATTTCAGTGTAGCAGAGCCACCAGCTGAAGTTGCCGTATGTCTGTCACTTGAAAGATGTGCACTCTACGAAGCCTTTATGTGATCACGCACTCAATAAATTTTGTGTACGACTACCATCTGTCGCATATGTATCCACTCAACTGCCTTTGGCTCATCGATGACGATCCAGTAGTTGGGCAAAGGCCCAGTAGATGCAGCTCGTCGATGATCATGCGTGCGGGCGTGGAACATCTCATTTTCCTGTACTTCATCCTAATTCGCAGGCTATTACTTCTCAGGCTATTAATTCCCAGGTATCCCAATCCGAATCCCGACCCGTTGCGGTCGTCGCGTCCCTCTTCTGAGGCCTTAAGTGTCAACTTCGGTTCTCAGTCTTCCGCTGTGCCTTGAGTGCAGTATATTTACGCACGGGGCGTTGTCGGCACCACACAGTGCTTCACCCATGTATGAAAGGAATGAATGTCGAATGTTGAACTTCCATCTTTCTTGCCCAAAGATCTCGTATTCTTTCGCACTCATTAGTCTAGCTCTCCCTCTACTCAAAACAAAAAAAATCAGCAGAAGAATGTTCACTCGAAGGATGCCATTGCTGGTACTCGACGCTTCTCTGGGGCTCCTCGTCGATTCTTCGTTCGTCACGCCATCGACTCCGTTTCTCGATCAGCGTTTCGACGCCACAAATGTCGATTCTGCTGGCGGCGGCACCGAGACCGACATCGCAGGTGGGCTGCAACCGGTCGGAAGCTCTGCGCTTTACCCCCCCGGAACGCAGCCTGACGTGACCGACAGCTGGGTCGATATCGGGACTCCGCTGGGGTACGACACCCGCGGGAACATCATTCAGCCGACCTCGACGCCCGTTTTGGATGAACCTGGCGGGAGCGGCACCACCTCCGCGAGCGGGAGGTGGTTCAACCTGTTTGGTTCTCCGCCCGCAGGGGAAGGCGCTGCCGTTCCTCCGCAAACGATCAAGCCCTTCGGGTACCGGGACATGTGGAAGACCTACGACTCCACGCCGGTGGAGGTGATTGGGACCCTGCCGGATTGGCTGTTCCGCGACGGAGTTTTCTACAAGCAGGCTGGAGGGGCGTTTGACATTCCGGGAACCAATCCGCCTACGTCGGGTTCCTCGGTCAGCGCTACTACAGGCAGCTCAAGCACTGGCACTGACAACTCGGGTCCCGACAGCAAGCAGTTTCTCGACGGCCTCGCTCACGTCGCCGCGTGGCGCTTCGTCAAAGCGTCTGCCTCGCCTCAACCTGCTCGTGTCCGCGCTGGAAAATCTCGGAACCTCGTTTTGTTCAGCAACGGCTTTCCCGACACGGAGGCGTTCGAGAAATGGCACAAGTCTGGCGGCCGCAACCGCCAGTTCGCGGGGACGGCAAAGGGTTCCGCGACCTACTTGTTCAACCCGAACGTGAATTTTCAGCGCTGCGACAAGGATTTAATCGCGCCCTGCCTGATCGAAGCGCCGATCAAGACGCGGATGGTGCCCATGGACCCGCACAGCCTGCTCACGGAAACCGCGAACCGCGACATGAACGCTCTGATTCAAAACGCGCGCGACTGCACCGATAGTGCTTGTGGTCCTGGACATTTGTCGTTTATGTCGACGCCGGCGACGTCGGGCTCGGGAGGGGCGCGAGCGAGTTCGTACGAAGAACTGAGGGCGGTGCAAGACGGTTTGGCGCCGTTTCGCTCGAGGCGGTGCCCGTGGCGGCGGCGGGCGAGCGAAGGGAACGACGAGGGGCGTGGGCTGTTTTCGCTTGGTCGCGGGGGAGGCACTGGCAGTGTAGCCGGCGGCAGCGGAGAAGCAGATGGCGCGAGCGGTGGCGCGGCTGCTGCAGGTGGTTTTGGAGCCCCGGCGACCGCCCCGAGCAGCTTTCTGGTTGGAGGTGACAAGAGCGGTCGGTCCCCATCCCCAATGTCGGCGGACGACGATTTCGCCGACGCCGGTGGATCTCCCGGGTCAAGCACGACCGCACCCAGAGGTGCTGCCTCCTCGTCCACCGGCTCTGCGCCGATCACTCCTGTCGGGAATGCACCGAACAACGCGCCGCGGGGGAGTAACGGGAGCGCCGGCTTTAGTTCGGGACCGAGTAAGTACGCGAATGACCTGGTTTTCCTCGCGTCGCACCAGCTGGCTACATCTCAAAAAAATGCATTGTTAGACGCATCTTTGAAAAACGGGCGCCCCCTTTTTTGGCCC